>OZ018324.1:157861257-158098757 GCA_963969495.1 Ceratothoa steindachneri | reverse complement strand
AATATTTTTAGAAGGTTTCACATGTGTCCATCCATCCCCTTCAATTTACGGTTGATGGAGATTTGCTGCAACACTTCTTTCCATCTTTAATAACATTTACCATTTATTTCGAGCCATAATCATTTTTGCCTATTTCCAACCCTAATAATTTAACAATTTTCCCTGTCCCTAGTCATTTTGCCACTTCTTTTTATTTCTAATAACTTGTTCCATCTATTTCAATATCTATTATTTTTACCACATTTTAAATTGCTCATAATTTGACCACTTCTTTCTTCACAATTTTTACCATTTCTTTCAATCCCTAATATTTTACCACTTCTTTCCATCCTAATATTTTTTTACCACTTAGTTTTATTCCTAATAATTCTTACCATTTTTTTCATTCCTAATCATTTATCCACTTTCCAGCATTTAATATTTTTATTACTCTTTTCCATCCTGATATATTTTATTAATTCTTCCCATCCATAATAGTTTTTAACACTTCTTTCCATTCTAACAATTTTACTCATTTCTTCTATTCCTAAAAGTTTTTACCACTTCTTACTGTGGACAGAAGTATTGTTATTCTAGGCTGGAGCCTAGAATTTACCACTTTTCATCCCAATATATTTCTACTTCTTTTAACCTCGAATCATTTATCACTTATTTAAGTCTCTAATAATTTTATGGTTATTTCTATTGAAAAAGATTACCACTTCTTTTTGTTTGGGCCACGGCTAGTAGCGTGGGCACGTCGCTTTTCTGAGCTAAGCAAAGTTAAGCCATATCGGGTGTGATAACTCTTCGGATGGAGTCCCGATTCTTGTCAATAATGAGGCATTTGACACATACAAGATTGAACCTTGATTCGGTTCCCACCGGTCGACACCAAGAGAAGCGCCACACGGTTCGAAATAGTCATCATCATCATCATCCTCACTAACTCTATAATTTAAGAAAGGGATTTTTTGGAGTATTTGAATAATAATTTCATCTTAGTTTGGTTATGACTTATGTATATTTTAAATTTTTATCAAGATAATTTCTATGAATTTCTTTAGAGTTTGAAAATAAATGGTTAAGTTCAGAAAAAAATAAATATGATTATCCGATGCTTTAGTTTGTTTTAAAAGAAAATGAATTACAATTGGTGAAGTTCAGAAAATTTATTTAAATTTAAGTACGGCTGCTTTTTTATTTTATCTGTAACTATATTTTAGCAACGTGATATTTTGAAAGGGGGCAAATTTAGTTTAGAGTTCCTTTTTTATTAAAATTATTATAATTGGCGAAGTTCAGAAAATTTATAAAAAATTAACCATGGCTGTTTTTTTTTAGATTTTAAATTTTAACCTTAGTAGTAAAGCGCAAGCTCCCCACGTAGGAGGGAGTGGCGAAGCCATTGCCTGGTATTATATACAAGAACTTTATTCAGTTCTATTTCTCCATTTAGTCTGTTGCCACCCTCCTTCCTACACTCGGAAACACCAATTACAATAGACAGATCGAGTTAAAACCTTGAAAAAAATACTAACTTTTGAGAAAATTAATTTTATAAGGTAAATGTAAATTATAAAAATCTCGGGTTTTTATTCAAAGGGAAAACTAACAAGGGCATCTCCCTCAGAAAGTTTGTAAGGAGAGATCTCTCAAATGGTGAAGAGGAAGGGGAGAAAGTGAAAGTGTGTGGAAGTTATATAGCCGCAGATATTCCTGCCAACTTGGGACCGGGAGGGAATGAACTCCTCTAGATGTCACCTGCAGCAGGGTGGATAAATTTCTCTGGAGTAATTTCCCTAAAAGGGTGATAAAGTAAATTAAGGAAGTTAATTATTTACTTGAAACAATAGGAATGTGTTGGGTACGAATGGTATTATAACTGTTTCTTCGGAAAAGGTGGAAGAATGTTTAGGAGAGCGGAAATAAAAGGCATGTACTGCAAGCACACAGCAGGTTCCTGTATACACTCTACCATTGCCGTTTCAGGTAAGGTGTTGGTATTCGCCAGAGACGCACTTGTGCGTTCACCATATCTTCGGATCCAAGCCTATATAAAAAGATGCGGCAGAGGGTTTGAGCTTTATTCATTTCTTCCTCAATGATTTCCCAAATTTGGTGGATGGGTGGTCATTTTTTTTAAGAGTTTCTTCCTTTTTACGTTTCAATCTTTTATTCGCAGTTCCTCGTTCGTTCCTATTCGGAATTAAGTTTTACTATTCATTATTTCTCATTTTTATGATGTATGTAAAAAAAAGCACACAAAAAAGGAAAGGAGATGCCGAGAAGAGAAGGAGGGCCCTCCTTCACCCAAACCCTTCTATGTTTTTTTACAAGTGAGCGTTGTGGCAATCGGCTTCATTCAATTGCGTGAAAGCCAGAGGTAAGAACACCCCCTCCCCCTTGCAGTAAACGCTCGTATCAAGCTCCCAACCCTGCCGTCGCGATCAGTAAAAAATCTGGAATGGACCTAAGTCTTATCTGGTCCTGACAGGGACATAAAGTCCCATAATCGCTCTTTACCACTCTAGATAACAAAATCGAGGAAAAGGTAACCTCGTTTCTAAAAAGACTCTTCGGGAGAACACACAAAATCCTATTTCCTTCCTAGTTCGAGAGATTAATCCGGATTCATTAAGGAATTTTTAAAGAGCCATAACTCCCGCGACCCAACTGTTCTTCTGTATTTTCATTCTCAAATAATACAGGCAGTTCAGTGGTTCCTAAATTCAAGTTTGGTAAACAAATGATATATTTAATTATAAAGTGATTAGTGTAAGGTTTAGAACCAGCTTTCAGTGCACTACTTCTCACAAGAATAAAGATGAAGTTATTATGAGTACGATAGTAAAGAAGGAAACGTTTTCTTATCGAATATTTTCAACACTCTCTATTGCTTAGTTGGGTCTATGGACTTGGGGGGAATAAGTGAGGGAAAGACAATAGAGAAGTTAAAGTAATGAGACAAAATCATTAATAAAGAGGATTCTTTGACTAAATCTCTTCAACTTTAAATCCTGGGGCAAGAAGGGCGTAATGGATAACTCCAGAAATAAGTACGTGCCAAGATCATATGTAGTCAAAAATACGAGGTTTAACCCCTTTGTTTTCGGGAGATATGAGTATAATAACGTATGGAAATTAACTCAGAATGGAGTTTCTTTTTACCTTTCGGTCTGTTATTTTAATAAGTAATTCATTAGAAAAAAAATCTAAACTCTGTCCATTCACACTTTGAGCTAGGAGAGTACCCTTAACCGACACCTCATGACAAGAGATGAGAAAATTATGAACACAGATGTGACCTCTGCAATAATGATTGACATTCTTACATGGGTTTCGTCAGCCACAATGACGTCTTAGCCGAGCAGACAATCAGAACAACTAAGACAAATCGTCCATAGTCAATCCAAGGCGATGAAAGCCTACTAGGTGTTAATTGGTAGCTGTTCCGTCGAGGTATGCATAATTAAGTGAGCATAGCGCATCACATTTGGAGCCATGATCAAGTAAAGCTAACGTTACCAATCTTTGTCTCACCCATTTTAAAAATCATATTTTGAAGTCATTAATGTACAAAGACATATCTTGGTAGGATAGATAGCTGCCAAGTGTAGGCCATGAATGGTCTTTTGCAGTCTCCTTCTTTTCTTATGTTCTTATGTTAATAGCTAATAACTTACGTTAACTCTGTAGTAGTATCAATCTATTGATTCAACTTTAATACTAAACTTTTAAACTTACAAAAATTCACTAGAAGAACTTACTAATAAATAAATGCGCAAAATCAAACCAAAACAACCTTTAACTTGTCTGCCTTAATGCAATCAGAAAACCATGGAAAATGCGTAGCGTAAAATCTATCAGAACAACCTTTATGCCAGAAATTGCCACTTTGGTTCAAATGAGCGATAGGAAGTGGTTTTCAATCATTTTCCCTTCGATTGGCACGTTATCCCTTCCTCTCAATAAGCGAGGCCTTCTTTTTAACCGTAATTTGATCATGAACTTACAATTTAGAATAAGAAGAGAACACCACGTCGCCCTGCTGGAGTGATCCCTGAATCTGCCTAAGTGGGGATAATATCCAATTCAGTCAGGCTCCCGTATACTATCATACAAACGATGAGACTTTTAATCTGCTGATGTATGTACTCTGTTGTTATCAACATCCACGCCACTGCAGATCCTCACCTAATTAATCTTCTACCATCTGTCCCCTGACAACATCGACTTTGAGCCTTCACTCTCTCATTTCTAGTTTAATTCGACCAATTAAATTTTATCTTACTCCACCGCCAGTGCAATCACGAAATGAATCGCATTGATTTCTATCAAATGCGATTAATTGCATTGATTCCTGTTTGCTTCAATCCGTGTTTTCATTTTCTAATCACTCACTATTCATTGCATAAATCTACTCCATACTTCTCCACAGCGTGCTACTTCCATGGCCATATTAATTTTGTTCTACTACGTTGATTATTCTCCTATTTTGCTTATTTTTTAATTATTTATTCTTTCCATTATGCATATTTGTTTGTCGTAAATAAATTATTCAAACGCCCCTTGTACTCTAATTCCCTTGAAAAAGAGTAATTACACTTCTTCTGGTTGTTCCTTTCATAGTTTAGGATTATTCCATTTCTTTCAGTTGTGTCAGTCATCAAGTGGGCACCTTAAAGAAATCAGTGGTTTCACATTTAAGATTCGAAATTTTGTAAACCCCCCCCACCCCACACACCTCCGTCCCCAACTGACTTAAAATAAAACACCAAAGTAGTTGACGGTATTTTAGGCGCAGGACTACAATTCCCTCAAAAACGATTCATTGCCCATTTAATCCCTCACCCACACTTATAAGCAGTATATCCGACCTAAAAGCAGTCACGCGAGGATAGCTCTGACATTTAATATTGAGCCAACTAATCTTAACATACTAAAAGAAAGCAAAAAAGACAAACAAAAGGATACACCCAACCAAGAGATTAGAATGAAGCACCCAAATAAATCACATACACACCTTCCAAACGAAGGAATTGCCTATAAATCAACGTATTGATCTGGTGCAGTGGTGTATGCTTAGAATATTTATGTGCAAACAATTAAATGTGGTTGACCTTCGCAGAGTACAATTTTCAACATCACAAGAAATTTGAGACGTCACTATATGCAATTTCCGCATCATCCTTTGAAAGCAAATGCAAGACTCCTGGAGCATAAATATAACAGCTTAAGTGGTCGATAGGCATTAATAGCTGGGTTCGGAGGGTGAATTATAAACCTCGAGAAAAAGTGCGCACAGAAAAAAAACAGCCAGCAATTACCCTTGGAAGGGACAAAAAGGAAATTGTTAAGTGTGATTGAAAAGAACTAAATTAGGAGGGTGGTTAAGGGGTTTAATCTTTGGGATGCTATTGTTATTGAACGTATAAGAAAATCTGGATTTTTTTTCTCTGATTGCCGGAGCATCGTCATAAGGCTTATGTATATTAGCGAAATTAATTTATTACCTAGTACAATACTGGTATTTTAGTATTATTTGTTGTACTAGCATTACTATTCGTAATGTCGTATTTTTAAATATTTTATATGACTGATGAATACTAACAAATAATCCTTGTTACTTTCACTGCCTCAATAATATTACTTTACTTACACTGTCTTCGCCATCATTTTAACGATTCTTGCCGGATCTGCTTCTGCCAAATGGCTTGAAAACACTTGCATAAACAATCACACCAAAATTGTCGTAAATTTCCAAGACAAAAGCTTATGTTTATGCCTTATTTCAATAAACCTTTTATTATTCGTCGGAATTTTATAGTTTTGATAGATTGGCATCTAGTAGTTGTGTAATTACCCCCTCTTTCAGTGGCAATATATTTAATTTTTTCCTACAAATGGAAGTGGTAACCGTATTCGCAAGAAACTTGATAAATTTAGATCTTCAAGTTAAGGAATAGGAACCATACGATTATTCTCATCTGGACCCCTTTCCTTAAAGAAACACCAAATACATCTACAAAGGAGCTAAAACTAATGATGACATCTTTCGCGGAAAATTGGAAAGAGAGATCAGTAAAGGAAGTGGTGAAAATAGTATAAGTGAAAATGTGAGAAAAATACATAGGCGCAGATCCTCTGCTGCTATGTTTACCCATAGTGCACCTCCCTTCCGCCTTCATTGTGGAACAATGGTAACTTGAGGAAAGGTACATGTTGCCCCACTCAAACGGCTCCACCCCCTAAAAATCTTCCTTTAGCTGCTTGAGTTAAATACATAAACTTTCATAAATTATCACTTCCCCTATCTTCAGCACAAACCCCACTTTTTTAGACTATTTATAACGGACAGGTGCCCCATGGAGTTCGATTTTCTAAATAAATAATAAACAAAGACTTAACACTAATGATAGTTGCTGCATATTATATAACACTCAAACTATTGTTGACATCAATCAAATAGATTGCATTTATCTGCCTGGACTTCGTTCAACGACGACGCAAATGTATTTTTAAATTTGGCTCCCAAAAAGGGTCGTTCGTTGACGCTCATAACAGGGGTGGTTATATATTCAATCTAACATCTGGGAGCCAGTAGATTCCGTGGAGAAATGAAGAAGATAAAGTTGATTTGGTTGGATTTCGAAGGTTGAGAAAGCTTAAAGGTGAGAGAGAATTGTTATTCTAGAACAAAGCAATTTTCCTCTTTCGGAAAATTTTAAGAAGCATTTATTAGGCAGCTAAGATACAAACTTTTGCGATGAAATTAGAGAGAAAGAAGGAAACTAGGTTGGATGTCAACCGAGACGAAAACTAGTACCGATGCAAACAATTCGTAATCAAAATTCGAGTAGTGGTTTCTAGAAACGATATTTCAAAATTGCCGATTACAAAATAGTACAAATTCCCACCGGCTTAAAGAGTATAGCTCCTCTGCATAAACTGCTTCAGCCAGTGTGCAATTGCAAAATACTCGTAAAGAGAGTTCCTTTATCACGTTTTATCACATATTTGCTATCTTAATTACTATCATAACGAGCTACGATATTTATAATTCACTGAACAGCCATCTTACTCTGAGTGAAACGAGACACTTGTAAAACGTAAGATAATTTAACGGATGAGAAAAGCCACAAGGGCCTATCAGAGGTACCGACTCTATCAAAGAGCTCTGCAAGAATCAACTACCATCCCTAAATACTGCATCCATTGGATTGCATCAGGAATACTGCTTATAAAGCATCATCAATCAAGGCTTGTGAAAAACTAATTCATGCAGCTACAATATATACATCAATATTAAAATACTGTATATGTAAATTTGTCCTCCATCGCATATCAAATACCAAATAATCTTCTATTTCCATACACTGATATAATATGTCCTTAAATACATTTAAATTTGGACTACTCATAACCTCCTAATATAATTTATTTCTAAAGTCTACCAATCTATTGGTGAAAAAATATTTATTTGCAAATCTGACCTACAGTTTTCTTTAATCTTGAAGTGATGATCTCCAGTCATATTATAACCCACTAGATCCAAGTCCAGATCCAAGAGCTTGCTAATATCTAATATGTCTATCCCTGATTTTTTAAGAGCTATTCATATCGCTTCACATACCTTCTTTCAATGGAAAACATACTCAGTACCCTCACTCTTTCTAGATATTCAAGATTCTTCAGGGAAGGTATCATTTATGTTGCCCTCCTTTGCAGAGAACAATTATTAGGATCCCTAAAGGTAAAACAATAGGATATTTTAAGTGGGAAGTAGGTGCATCCGCAGCAGTATCTAGAATTATGAGAAATAAGCTTACGTCCTCTATAAATAGCATGTCAACAAACTCAAATAAGCTAGTAAACAGAGTTATGCGGGAAGTTTTAGAGAACAAGGTCTGCTGACCAAAGTCACGTGGTCTCACATATTCTGATTTATGCGCTTACGACCTTCAAAACTTTGAATAATTCGAATTAACCTTGGGAGGACCTTGGTAATTATATCATTCGAGAGAGAATACAAAACAACATAAGGGTTTCAAATTTCGTTAGAATCGGCGGAAGAGTTATGATGTTATTGCCAAATAATTCCCGGGCTAACTTATGAGGACTTTGGCAATTATATGATTCGAAAGAGAATGTAAGACAACATAAGGGTTTCAAATTTCGTTAGAATCAGCCTAAAAGTTAAGATGTTTTTGCTAAAACAAAATAATTCCTCCGCTAACCTTGGAAGGACCTTGGCAATTATATCATTCGAAAGAAGCTATAAAACAACATAAGGGTTTAAAATTTCGTTAGAATCGGCCTAATAGTCATAATGATATTACCAAAACAAAACAAAAACGGGGACTGCCCAAAATACTGAGATATAGAGTCTCACGCGACTAATAAAAAAGATAAATGCCCAAATTTATGGCAGTTAAAAGAATAAATTTGAATGGATTGTTTCTTCATGGAATTTATAATGAGCCAAAAACCAACTGATATACATGAAGAAACACTATCTGGAAATTTCTTACTTTAACCTCCATACGTTTTAAAAGACTTTGAACAATCAACTAAGTTTATATAAATGCTAATTACTGAAGATAAAAATATTTTTCCATCCTTTTGTGAAAATGGAACTTTACAAAATTGAAAGGCGTAGCCTATTTGAAAGAAACGTCATCACTCGTACGCCCGACAGTGTTATTTTAAACAGGCGGCTGTACGATAATGCGCCTTTTCCCAAGAGAGGAAAAAAGGTGGTGGAATTATCTTAAAGAGTATAATTATCACCTTAAAATGTCACCTAAAATTTTGATTGCCTCGGGTACTGACTATTTTTTGTTCTCAAAATTAAAGCGAAATACCAAAGGTGGTTAATCCCACAGAAACTTTCAAATCAAAGATCTGAAAAGGGGGAAAATATTTGGAAGGCAGCCGCAAATCCTCATGCAAGCACTGGGACCGAGAGGGAGCCAGGATTTCCACAATTTTATCATCTATTAATATAATGAAATTATTGTTGAGTATGATAAGGGTCTCGTTATTTAAAACATAAATAGTTCTATTGCCATAAATTAATACAAATTCTTGTATTATCCCTCGTAAAATTTACATTTGGTTCTTTCTGGTACCTTTTAATTCCAAATTTTGGTTCTTTTAAAAATTTGCTTGTGGCAATCCTGGAGGGAGCACAATCGTCCAAATGTTGGAAGCAACATGGTTGCCTATGATAACACCTGGTTAGATAAATAAAATAAAATGGGGTCTTAGGGTACTAGAAGGAGGAAATGTGGGAAGAATGAGGCGTTAGCCAACCCACTCCCGACTGGAACCAAGAACGGGGTGACAAAGAAATACTTGTTACTTAAAACTCAAAATGGAAACACAACGATCGCATAAAGAAAGTGGATGAAGTGAAAATGTTTGAAAAATAGAATCATAGTAGGTTGGGTAGGGAACTGGGATGATGCAGGACTCTGCAGAACCAGTTTAATCTGACCAGTTAAGCCAAATAACCATGAGGGTATTGGTTAGCCTGGAGGCACGTGATCACCTGACCGAGAGGTTAGAGGTCACCTGACACAAGCACATAATGGGGACCGACCAATGCCTCAAAAGGAGGGGGGGAACAACCAACTACCTTCTCAATTCGTGATTCAAAACTCTTGGGCAAATGAGCTCACAGTTTCGATATTGAAACATCGGCATTTGTGGCTGACTAAAAGAAAAAAAAGAGACATGGCCAATAAGAGACTTAATTTACTTTCATAAATTCTTTCATGATAAATACAGATAAAGCATGACATATCTGCGCGATAGGGTAACATATAGATTGATAATATATTAATTTTAAATCAATAAGAGCGGCTGATTAGTTTAAAAAGGCGAGGCTTAAAATCTCTGCTTTCGTGAATCCCTAAATTCGCGGATTGCCTGAAAAAAACGCCTGTCCCTGGATGCAACCACACAACCGCCGGTGGTTCGCGCCTCACCGCGCCACAACAATTAGACTTATTTCCGTCTTGTTCCGTCTCCTCTCCTCCGCTCCTGAATTATTCCAGGAGAGGATCCAATTTTTAAGGGAGAGTCGAACGAGGTTCCTTAAAAGGCAAAGAATGTGTGGGAGTTAAACTAAGCGAAAATAGCCCAAAAGAACTACTTTAGGCATTGTGGTCGAAAGGATACGCCAGTGCCCTGGATACCTCCCCATCCCTTTTGCAATGACTTGGGATTGGGGGGGGGGCGCAACTGTCTTCAACCTCACGTCCTCCGCAACGAGAGGAAAAGAGGAAAAGTAAAGGTGGTCGAGATTTCCCCTCGGCCTTCTAAAGGCATCATCCAGAGCCTGGTTTGAGATCCTCCCGAGGGTAGAAAAGAAATTTAATTTATTAAAGAAAATATAATGGCAAATTCTGAGGAGGAAGTACTAATTGACTGAAACGTGGATGAGAAGACGCCTTGAAGCGATTCGAAAGAACTTTTGTCTACGAATTTAAGGCAAAACCCAACGAAGGCATCTCACGCAGAAGTTTACGACATCTTTAAAGAAAGTTAAAGTGGAGGAAGTGAAAGTATGTGGATGTTATATAGCTGCACATCATACTACGTAATTTGGAGCCAGGAGGGCACACAAGTGCGGGTGTTTGAACCAGAAAGACACGCAATCATCCAGATGTCAGCTACAGCGTCGTTTTCACAGTACATCTGACACTCCCTTGCGGGTGATAGTTATATAAAAGAAAGATGGGGGAATGGCAGGAAGAGAGCAGGCAGCTAGAATACCAGCAACACATGCACCCATCCCCCCGGATGGAGGTGAATGGACGAAAGCTGGTCGGCGACTAGCCTGAAAAATTAATCTACGGCCAAAAAAGAAAGATAAGAAGGGTCTTGGGACTATGTTGCAAAAGAATTCATAAGTCAGCCCATCCTTGAGGTACCCGGCCCTTATTGGTGGCAAGGGAGGGGGGATGTATTGTGTTTTGACACCACTTAGCCATCGAGGGGTTCCGGAACGGAGGAAAGAGTGGGTGTGCTATGCTGTGAAGACGTGAAGGGAAATGATAGTGGCGATTGGCTATGTTCGTGTTGAGCTACTTAAGCGTATGGGAGTAAATTCAGCGTATCCTCTAATGGACATCCAACTCATGACGCCGCTGAAAGTCTTATGTCGTCGCCTCGCGTAACTCGAAGGACGAGGAAAAAAAGGTCGATAAAAAGGAATAATGAAGTTGGAGCTAGAGGAGGTAAAGAACACCGTCAGAAGTCTAAAGATACTAGGAACAGGCAAGCATATTATTTGTTTTACCATGGATTCGTAAAAGGAACAAGGACACTCATAATTGGGACATGAGCCTCTTTGTGTGAACACCTGTAGGCCAATACCGAAAAAGATCTCTGAAGTTGAGTTAAAGGCAAAGGTGTATCAGGGAGTGACGGCAAATTCCGCTAAACAAAAGAGAATGTTTAGAAAGTGTGCAAAGTTTAAAACTAAAAAAGGTTCGGTTGAAACTTCGAAATTGAACTATTTTGAAAAAGTGGTCATGGTTATGGCTATTTGAAAATTGGTCCTGGTTTTGACCATATTAATAGTGGTCTTGGTTTTGAGCATTTAGATAGTGGTTCTGGTTCTGACCATTTTAAAAGTGACTGGTTTTGACTATTTGAAAAGTTTTCCTGCTTATTTATGACTTTGAAAATTGCGCCTGGATTTGTCCATTTGAAAAGTGTTCCTAGTATCGACCATTTGAAAAGTGGTCGAGATTTTGATCATTTGGAATGTGTTTCCTTGAAGTGTTCCTAATTTGGACTTTTTGTAAAGTGCTCATGGTTCTGACCAATTGAACTGTGTTTCTGGTTTTAACCATTGAAAAGTATTCCTGGTTTTTACCATATGAAAAGTTGTCCTAGTTTTGTACATGTGAAAAGTGGTACTAGTTTTCACCGTTTGGAAAGTGGTCCAGGTTTTGACCATTAAAAAGTGCTCCTGGTTTTGATCATTTTGAAATGTGTTCTTGGTTATGAGCATTGAAAAAGTTTCCTGGTTTTGACAATTTGAAATATTTTTTTCTGTTTTTGAGCCTTTGAAATTTTTTCAGGGGTTTGATCATTTGGAAAGTGGTACTGGTTTTAACCATTTGAAAAGTAATACTGATTATGACCCTTTAAAAATTTAGCGTTGTTTTGAGCATTTAAAATTGGTTCTAGTTCTGACCATTTGAAATGTGGACAGGTTTTTTTTCCATTTGGAAAGTGGTCCATGTTTTAACCATTTAAAAAGTGGTATTGCTTATGAGCATAGGAAATCGTTCTGGGTTTGACATTTTGAAATGTCGTTTTGGGTTTTGAGCCTTTGAAAATTTTTCATGGTTTTAACCATTTGGAAAGTGGTGTTGGTTTTTACAAATTTGAAAGTAGTCCTAATTATAACCCTTTAAAAATTTATCATGCTTTTGACAATTTAAAATTTGTTCTGGTTGTGACCATTTGACAAGTGGGCAAGAATTTGATAATTTGGAAAATGGTCCATGTTTTGATCATTTTAAAAGTACAGCCTGGTTTTGACCATTTGAAAAGTGCTCCTAGTTTTGACCACTTAGAAATTGGTCCTAGGTTTGACCATTAAAAGTGCTTCTGGTTTTAATAATTTAAAAGATAGTCCTCGTTTTGATCATTTGGAAAGTGGTCCAGGTTTTGATCAGTTAAATGTGGTCTTGGTTATGAGCATTGAAAAACGTTCCTGGTTTTAACAATTTTAAATCTGGTTTTGAGCCTTTGAAATGTCATGGATTTGACTATTTGCAAAGTGGTACTGGTTTAGACCATTTAAAGGTGGCCCTCATTATGACCCTTTAAAAATTTATAATTGGTTCTGGTTCTTACCATTTGAAAATTAGGCAAGGTTTTGACTATTTGGAAAGCGCTCCTGGTTTTTAATATTTTACAAGTGGTGCTGGATTTGACTATTTGAACATTTTTTCTTGGTTTTGCCAATTAGGAAAGTGCTACTGGTTTTGAAAATTTAAATTGTACTCCTAGCTATAATCTTTTGAAAATAGATCATGGTTTTGTCCATATATCAAACAAGTGGTCCTAGATTTGACCTTTTTAAAGTGCTCAAGGTATTGACTATATGAAAACAGGTCCTAGATTTGACCATTATGAAAGTATTCCTTGCTTTGGCCATTTGAAAAGTGGGCCTGATTTCTACCATTTGAAATGTGGTTCTAGTTTCGACCGTTTGAAATGTGGTCCTGGCTCTAACCATTTGGAAATTGCTCCTTTTTATGACCATTAAAAATTTTTCTTTATTTTAATCATTTGAATGAAGATTGTTCCTGTTATTTCTCTATTTGAAAAGTGGCCCAGGTTTTGAAAATTTAGTAATTGCTACTGTTTTTTTCCTTATGAAAAAAAATACTTATTAATCATAAATAAGTTCTTGTTAAGCCCACGAATGCGGTTAATTCGTCCTCTGAAGAAGTTATGCTGAATGAATGAGGCGTGAGAATTTCGAGCCTGGAGTAGCCGGTTCAATTTTAGCCAGAACGGACAAAGAAGTCGGGAATTTTACCTGTAGATGTATACAGCTCCACACACAGAAAAAAACACGCACAAAATCGCTGTCTCTTCAAACACACATACATCACTTTTCCGTCATGGAACCTACCAAAAGTGTTTTCAAATCCACACTCCCAAGACGCAGAACGGGTGGTTTGTCCTTGTCTATATAGGGTCTCTGGATAGTACCAAAACACCACTACTCCTGTTCCTGCCCTTTTTACAATCAAGGAAAACCTCTTGCTGCCCTACAGATTTCCAGTAATTGTTATTCTGATTTTATATGAATTTCATTATCTAGGCTTGTAATCTCGTATACAGTTGAAGCTGGCGGAATTGACTAACTGACCACTTTTGCTGGTCGCCTGAATATTCATTATTATTCACTACCATAGGCGTGATGTCATATTGAGCTGCTATATTAAATAATCTTGTTATTATACATGCAGGAGACACTTGCCTACGTCGGGAGATTTGTTTTAGGATCGACTCAAAATTATGTGCTCCTTTAGAATGCGGTCCATACACAGGTTTCCTCTCTAGTGTGTACTCTATGTACACTATAAATTTTAAGGTTAAAATACTGTATATAACTAAGGATTTATTGATTTTTTTTAATAGGGTAAGCAAACAGATCCATAATATCGACTATAAAAGCAAGAAGTTGGTCCTCGATATCACTCTTTCAATGCAAGTGATCCAGATGGATGTATTAAGCGCGCTGCGTTTCTTCTATAGTTTTACACTAAACAATTCGAAGGCGTAGTAGTATGTAATGTTTGGTGACTGACATGCTTTCGAGTGAGGAAAAATTTCGATAGGTGAGGCCACTCGTCTGAATGGATGGCAGAACTGATAAAATTCAAAAGTAACATAAAAATTGAACAAAATGAAAAGGGTGACATAAGAGAAAAATGTGACACTGTAGGAGCACTGAAATGATCATGGAAAAACAATTTAATATCAGCGAGCTCTATTTCTGATGAATTTCAGCATTGCAATCAACTCTGGAAAAGCAGCTGTTTTTTCCGGTGGCTATTTTTTCTCTCCATGGTGTAAGTTTCTTCTTGAACCAAGTAGCATCTTTTAAACATTCGTGCAATATACCATGCTACTTCCAAGGATGCTAAGCAAGCTTTTTCCCCAATAAAGGCAGAGCCTGAAGGAACATCAGTCCGACTTCGTTTTACCTGTTCTTCAATAAAGTTTGGATAAACTGAACACAATTGACGTTTCATTTTGTTTTCCTTCATTTATTCATTGGCAAGGACTTGCAGGCACTAAAAACACGGAGGGCAGATATTCTCTGATCTATCTATCTCTCTGATGTGTGAAGAGGTATTTCAGAAATTCAGGTTGATACGCCAATTGTTTTTTGCGCTGGGCCATCGTTCCCTCTGGAATTCATAATTGAAATGAGTATATATTATATATATATATATATATATATATATATATATATATATATATATATATATATATATATATATATATATATCATACACTGTTCTAATTTAATTATTCATAAAGTGACATAAACGATCAGCCACATACTCAATGTTAATTACCTCCGACGTAAAACATATAAGTATGAATTGCCAACCTTATCACACGTCATAACAGGTTCCCTTAATGATAAGACTATAATTAGACTATAAATATTCTACTCCTGAATTAACTTGACAATCACAGTAAATAAAAAAGTAACATGCAAATAATACGTACGCAATACGCATGTCTATCCGCCAACACAGCGACGTCGGAACTGAATATTCTGAAGAAACAGATCGAGTCAAACTAGAGCTGCCTTGGTGTACAGTACGACTATTGGACCTGATTATACTCGTATGTGCTTTTTTTCTACCTTCATTTATCTTACTCTATTATTTACAACTATTTTCCTGTCCCAGTTTGAATGATGATTTATATTACACAATTGTAATGTTAATAGTTATGTTTGAACTATTTTTACTTCTAATATTCTTTATTTAATTAATTATTTATTTTGATTTTTTGTAGACACCCTGCAAATCTCACGAACAACCTTGCGACTCTCAGTTGGGTCACGAACCTGGGTTTGAGAACAACTGTCTTACTCTCTCAAGCTAGGTATTATCCCTTCTAAAGATTGCCGTTTTATCCTTTATTTGCCGCTTTCTGTAGAAGTCACGGTAATTCTATAGATCATGTCTCCATCGTAATAAAGTCATTTTTCCATACATAACTTGTTGGGGGGGTAGGTTGGTTCTATTAGAGGTTTAGATTGTTTTAAGGTTAGGCTTTGGGTTAGTTTGTTTTGTTTTTAGTTTATGTATGATTTGGGCGCTTGTAATTTTCGGCATTTCCCAATGAACCTTGAATAATAGAAAAAAGCTGGTCAAGGAAAAAATGTAAATTAGCTCAATTTGTCGACTTGACATGAAACGCCAAGGAAAGGTTTTTTTCAGTAGATCAAATTATTTAACCAGATTAAGCTTCTTTTTAGTTATTATTTCTAGGTACATTAGAAACGAAAGAAAAAAACAACCAACAAAACTTATATAACCTCGATAAACAATAACAAACCAACTTAAAAAAATCGAACCTAATAAAAAAAAAAGAAGTAAACACGCCTCCAAAGGCGCTCATGTTTTGGCTATCTCTGGAAGTGTAAGTAAGGCAAATTAAATACGCCATTAAAAGTAGTTCGGCAATATCGTGCTAAATCTCTTCTTTCAATAGATCTTTTGAAGAAATATCTACTCTCGAATGATAATATCTCTCTCTCTCTCTCTCTCTCTCTCTCTCTCTCTCTCTCTCTCTATATATATATATATATATATATATATATATATATATATATATATATATATATATATATATATATATTTATATATATAATATTGAGGATAAATCCCAAAGCCACCAGAAACGGATGCAACACCTTTAATTTCTTACTACGTTTCGAAAACTACATGTTTTCATCTTCAGGTTAGAATAAGTTTACTAAAGTTAATACATTTCAAGAAATCATGAAAAGGCAAACAAGACATCGAATTATTTTAAAAGGAGACCAATTATAAAATATCAATAAAATGAACTATAAGTTAAAATTTTAAATATGACTTGGCAATAGTTAAATTTGCTTTAAAACTGAGTGAAAAAGTAGGAAATAAATTTAAAGTTTCTTTCATAAATTAATTAAAAACTATTCTTGTTAATGCTCGTTTTATTATTCCCCATTGCATACATACATATTGTCGTTGTTTGTGTGGTTATGAATACTTCAGGGACGGAATTACTTAACTTTGGTCGTTTGGACTTTACACATGCCAGTTCTCAAGAGGTCGTATAATTCATTTTTATTTGATTTATTTTTTTTATTATAGTATATCTATTGCTTGATAATGAACATAAAAATATGATTCGAAAGTCCTTAAAATCGTCTCTTTATATTTTTCTTGCGGGTTATTTTTGTATATATATATATATATATATATATATATATATATATATATATATATATATATATATATATATATATATATATATATATACATAAGACGTTCGCATTAAATTTGACGTTCTCCATAACACATAAAAGAAATCCCACAATACTCGTATCTCAGCCAAAAATAAATGTATTTTCAAAATTAAAAAGTATCAACTAGATTATGGCTGGGATATAATAGATTGCTCACAGTAGTCGCTATCAGCTTCCACCTCGTCCTCAAGACAGCTCTGAATCATGTCACGTGCGTTCCTCACTGTCTCCTTGGGAAGATTTTGGAATACCTCCTTGATGTTGAAGGCACAACAGTTGGTCTCTTCCTCAATCGTGCCCCTTAAAAAATATTAATCCATAGGATTAAAACCTAGAGAATTAGGAGGCCAGAAAGTGGTGCAGGTGAAGTAGTAGAACTTTTCCGACAACCACTTTTTACTCTTCCTGAGGTTTTGCTTTCCAGCAGCAACCATCTCCAGGCAGAGAATGATCAGTCTCCACCAGCTCCACATATCTGTCGGAATTGTGCATAAGATGTGGGGTAGCATGACATCACCCTGACTGGAGACACACTCAAAGATCAACACATTTGCGGTGAACTTGCTCTTCATGATACATCGAACGTTACATGGATGGTAGGCAAGCCGTTTATTGTTGTGTGTGTTCTGCAATTGGTCTTGGGAGAAGTAATTTTCCTCCCAGAAGAACAAATTCGTTATCTGCATACCAAGATGCATCAGCGTGTTCAGGAACTTCTTTGACTTCATCAAACGGTTCTTTCTCTTTGGCATTAGCTGTCAAGATTTGTCTTTTACGTCTTGTACGAATGGTAGCGAGGTCCTCATTCAGAAGCAGCTTTCTGGTGGTGACTAAAACTCTCATTTCTCTTGCCAAAGCCAGGATTACCTTGCTCAGATCTTCCATAACCTCTGATGCAGTTGTTGGAAGAATTCAAGCTTGTGAACGAAGTCAGAACGCCTCATGCGTCTCGTTCTGCGGGCCACAGCTTTGTACTCTCCGATGCAGCTGTCCATTTCACATCTTATACTGTTCACAGAGCATTAAACAGCAGACATAGCTTCGCCATTTTGATATCTGGTGCGAATCATCATGATACAGGTTAAGCTTTTCCAATATATAGATAGGTTTCATTCATCCACGTCAGCTAACCTTTTCTCAACTAAAACTTTCCTTTGTATGCTTTTCAAAGCCGTTCACTGTTTACTGATACGTAAACTTCTTCCTGAAAAAAGGAGATATTAAAAATCGTCAAATTTAGCCCGAATCCATCCCTTATATATATATATATATATATATATATATATATATATATATATATATATATATATATATATATATATATATATATATATTTATTGTCGAGGAATAGGTCACCTCCCCAGGCAATACGTCTATATATACATATAGGTATCTATTGGTTGGGAGAAAAGAGATAAAAGCTACGAGAATATGTATATACAGTTATATACACATATATTCTCTAATGTACGTACGCGTCCTTTGCTACGTACAAGTACGTTCACTTCCTAAGAGAAATTGTTGATTACGAGGTATAAGAGTGCGATTTTAATAGAGGCGCCGATAGCGTTTAATGAGTTTACAAAGTTCCAGTTCAAGGATATATCTAAAGAGTGAAAACCAAAAATATAATTTTAATAAGTCACTAGTTAACATATATATACATACGGGAAATATAGGAAATGTAAATAAGGATAATATTGACAGACTATAAAAAATTGGCAATCGGGTAACGCTAATTACTTGGAATTAGCTTTTAATTGGGTTACTATAAATCAGTTATACAAAGGGGATATTTGAAAGTCGGAATGTGGGTCGAGGAAGGTGACTTCTCTCGCGAGTCGGCGCGGGGGAATGGAGACGGAAAATGGTCGTGATTCTCGGCCGAATATCCTGATGGTGACGAAGATGAAGTGGGAGGGGAACAGAAGACGGGTTCACGATCCTCTTTGAAGACAAACGATGGCATCTCTGCTCCAGATAAGTGCAATCTCCAAAAATCGAGACTCTGACGCAGCTCGGCACGAAATATCACACGGAAAACTGGAGATCCTTGAGGGTAGGGGCTCCTGATGAGACGAGAAGAATCCCGGCCAGTCCTTCTGGGACAAAATGATTCGAGGCTTGCTCTGATCAGAGTAAGCCTTCAAAAGAGAGATGGTTCTGCCTGGTGAGATACAACCTCGATGGTATACGCGAATACCAGGGACTTGGGGAAACAGACACACGATCTGAACCGAAGGCGACCAGATCTCAAACTCAATCTGCCGATCTTTGAAAAACCCAGGGCATTTATATGACGGCCATTTTTTTGATGCTCAATCCCTGGAAGGCACAGACGCCTGAAAGAAAGCTTCCGGCGCTGAGAGGGATTAGCTTTTGTCGCTCAACACCGGTCTTAATCGTCTCCAACGATGTGGGTGGGAACTTTTGGCTATTATTTTCCCGACTACGGAGATTAGCATTTCATCGGCGAGGTAAAAGCTTTTAGTGCTCAGCTTAAGTACACCTGTGAGGCGCTGACCGATATTCAAATTCTTTCTTCTTTTATTTTTCTCCTTGGATACAGAGCTTTACTCCACGTGGAGTTATACTTAGGAGACATAGGGAGGGAAGGAATTCAAGAAACAAAAGAAGGGGGTAGTCTTCTTCGTGTCCTTTTTCTCTTACATAAGTGAAAAATGATTCCAAGCGCTTTCGTCTTTATTCTTAAAGACCTTTTCAAGGAATGACCATGAGGTTGGACATACATTGTCTTAAATAGTGGAAGTGGGGATTAGACTACCCACCTCTGAACCTTAATTTGGGGGTACAAAATCCTGAAACAACTTTATTTGAGATTTTTTTAATATATATATATATATATATATATATATATATATATTAATAATGGGGTCTAACATGAACAAACCACGGCTAAGGTTGGAATTTTGGAACGCGTTAATGGAGATACATTCTAATATATGTCTCGAAATATAATTACTGCATTTTCTGACTGGTTTGACACTGTTCCAGTTAAGGCTATAGTTAAGATTGTACATATCATTGTGATTACGTACATTGGCTTGATGTTGCTTAACCCGGACATTTAGTTCTTTCCCCGTTTGTCCATAATATCATTTTGGGCAGTTGTTGCAGCCTATCGAATAAACAATGCCAGGTCAGAGGGGAAGAATTTTTGATAAGGATCCGATAAATTGTAGTCTCGTACTTAAAAATAACATTTATGTTCAGAGGCCTAAGAAAACGAGGTAATTTAATGCAAATATCGTTATAGGGTAAAACTAAGTTTCAGGCCAAAAAATTATTAGTTTTACCCTATAACCATATTTTCATTAAATTACATCGTTTAATTAGGCCTCTGAACATTTGTGTTATTTTTAAGTACAAGACTACAATTTATCGCATCCTTGTCAAAAGTTCACCTTCCACTATTTAAGGCCATGTATGTCCAGCCTCATGTTTATTCCTTGAAAAGGTCTTTAAGAATAAGGAGAAAAGCGCTCGGAATCGTTTTTCACTTTTCCTTTGTGGATGTATCTGCATATATATTTGAGGAATATGAAGACTCACGTGATAGCTCCAAACATTTATTTGCCGGACGTTTCTGTCTTCAATAATGACAATAAATTTTTAAGAATTAGATGACAAAATTGCAAAGATTGCACCATTTTGTCTTTTAATTCTTAAAAATTCCTTGTGTTCTTATTAGAGTTCAATCTGCTGAAGATGGTGGGTCCTCATATTCAGCCTGCAAATTAGGTTCCCAAGGAACGACCCCCTCATCGGTATATATATATATATATATATATATATATATATATATATATATATATATATATATATATATATATATATATATATATATATATATATATATATATATATATATATATATATATATATATATATATATAGGCAAGAGAAAGGGACATTAGAAGAACACAAGGATCAAACAGAGCAAAGGACGGCACAATGAAGGCAATCCGTACTGAGAAGACAGAAATAACTCAGGGGAAAAAGGTTTGAATAATCCTAGCCGGATCTCGAAACAGGGTCTGCTGATTACCGGTGAGATGCTCTCCCGTTAAGCTACCAGGCACAGTGAGTCAAATCCACCAAAGCGTTACTCTATCAAACTCCGTATCTCCCTACGCTAGAAACCTCCAAGATATATATATATATATATATATATATATATATATATATATATATATATATATATATACATTTTTGGCTTGCTTGCAAACAAGCTACTTTGTTCATTACCATACAGCTGACAATGACGCAAGCCGAAACTAAGTCTGTATTATTGTGGTTTAGCTGTATTAATTTGCTCAAATCCAACTGGTAATGGTATTATAAAAAGACCCAGTGTGGCCAACCCTACGAGCAGAAGGGTGGGTAGGAAGAAGAGGGAAATATGAGCCTCATCGACATTAAATGGAAGCATAGACGGCCTAAGTGATTCCTTGGTGGTGTAGCGGTCTACACCCCTACAAATGAAAATATTTAATTATAACTGTGTATATATATATATATATATATATATATATATATATATATATATATATATATATATATATTATTTCAACAAGGGTTGATAACCATAACTTAAATCGTGTGATTGGTACGCCCGATCTCTCGAGCGTTTTCAAATAAAATCACTTGCTCATTCATTCACTTTGTTCGGCTCATCGGAATCAGACCCTCCCAACTCGGTTGTAATCTATTTATATAATATATTTATATTACCTATTAATATAATCTATTTATCAATTCTAATTAATATTTGTCAATCATCATATGTGTACTCTAATTCTCATTAACTCGTGCAAAGTTAATTCAACCTCATAAAATTCAATCCAATCATAAACTATAATTCACTTTTTAATCATAACTGTTCATTCCATAATATATATTTTTTCGTATCTCTTTGTTTCAATACAGTATTCCCACGACGTTGCCGACTTAGGCCTAAGGAAATTTCGTCTGCAAATTCGGACTTTCCGTTATTAATTAATTTCATTCCCCTTGTATAACAAAAATATAAGTTTTGGGGTTTATTGTGACCAGAGCTATTTATAAAAAACGCCTCAATAATCATCCAAAACCTATAGTGGTACATAGATAAAAAATAAAATATGGCGAGAATAAAGTTATGTGAGATAAAACAAGCGGAGAGAAGATCGAAGGAAACGCCGTCAATAAGGACAATTTGAGAACATGAGCTGAAGAGAAGAGCAGGTTCCGAGAACGCACGGAACAAATAAATGGACAAGGATTTCAAAGAGAACCGAGAGAAATAGTGAAAATGTTTAAGAATAATTGTCGAGATCAATCGAGAGAACAGAGTTCCCTCGAAGTGGGACTACCAATATTAATGTTATTCATAGGAATCGAAAAATAAGAGGCAACATGGGAAGATTAAGCGAAAAAATTAATAGTTTGATAACTTCTCACTCCATCAGCTTGAAAACTTTCCAGTTAATAGAAAGAGAAGGAATGTTGATTTATGATGGTTGGAGTGGAGACGGGTCATTATGCAGAGGAAGGAAGAACCTTTATAATTAATTACTCCGGAAAATGGAAACGTCACGCTTCGTAAAGATTTTAGGGAAGAATTTCTAGATTATATAGAAATTTGTGGATGTGATGTTTATGAAGTGCGTGACGAAATATATATTATTCCTAACTGGGCTATTATTAAGAGTTCTCCTTTTGGCACATTAAAGAAAAATGATATTTTTTACTTACATTTTAGGATAAACAACATCATGTATATATATATATATATATATATATATATATATATATATATATATATATATATATATATATATATATATATATATATATATATATATATATATATGTATATGGTTAATGTTGGGTTTATGCACACCATCGAATTTTGTGGGCGCTTTGTTATAAATATCTCCACTTTTTTTTTAAATTACGCAAATGCTATACAGTGTATATCATACTCTATGTAGCTTCTTCATTACTTAATGTGGGCAAATTTATAGTTATGATGTTATGACGAAAAATAGATTGGCCGCCATCTTGGGAGACACATTGCGAATTTTGAATCACATTATAGTGTTATTATATATCATTTTTCTGAATTAAAGTATGATATGGACATTTCCTATTAATCAATTTTAAAGAAAATATGATTGATTTAAATAGCATTCGAAGGTGAGGATTATATGTCTGAAATCAAGGAACGCGGTAGAAAAACTAGAGACCTAACGATACTTAGCAATCGCCTTTTGAATTCGAATCTAATGTTAGGCTTTCAAATTAGGAATATTACGAGTTTTTTTTTAATTGCGGGGTGTGAGGGGGAGGGGGTATGGGTTTGCCTACCATTTAGAAATCACCTTAAAAATGATTTATAATACAATATGATGCGATTGCAATAGCCTAATAGAAAAAAAAACTAAAACCCCAAAGCACTCTTTTTTTTTAATTTGTCCAAGAAAAAAACATTGTTACATTGTTTATATATATATATATATATATATATATATATATATATATATATATATATATATATATATATATATATATATATATATATATATATATATATATATATATATATATATATGCAGATTTTGTTTAAGACCATAGTATATTTCGCTTTTAGTAATTTTCTTTGGAAACTTTATATTTTTTTTATTATCTTTTTAGTTCATCTTGTAGTTGGTAAAAACTTCTACGTTCATCTCTTTTTTTAATGAAATGTGTTTGGTAAAAACTAAACTTGACTTTAATTCCTGAGCTTTCGATCTATGCGATTATCTTCAGAGCTCAGTGTCTTTCCTCCTTATCGGTGAAGAATGTTGGAGTCAGAATGAAAAGAAAACGGACTTTCGAGGATATTTATTCCTCCTCGCTTAAGCGTTATGTCAAGGGAACGGGCCACTCCTGTATAAGCGGAATTTTAAAACAACTTTAATGTTCGATTCCAGCCCTTAGTCTGGATGTTGATAGCTGGCTTTTCTTCATTAATTAATATGGATTCTAAGGTGTTCAGTCTAGCTTTATTTTCTTCTTTTCTTTTGATCGTTGTGTTATTAACCAATATGTCCTTGGTTAAGTTGATGTTATGCACAGTCTCCATATGATTTGGCGGTCTCCATGTTGCAGGCGCATTGTCAAACGCCTCGAAAGTGTGGTGGTAGTCATACTAACATATTTTGAATTGTTTTGAAGCTTACAGTCTTCATTCGAGCAGGTAAACTCGTAAACTATGTTCGTAGACTTTAGGACCGACGAGTTTTGACAGATGTTGTTTTTTCAGAATAAGATTGTTAACTTTTGTCGTTTTATAATATTTAATCATCTGAATCTTGTCCGTTTACTTCTTAACTTTGATGTTACGGTTAACAATCTCCTTTGTGTTCTTTTCGTCTATTTTGTAGCTCGATGATATTTGATTTCTATAATAAAGTTTAATGTTATTTACTGCTTCCTGGTTAAATCCGTTTCATCCGTGTCTTTGAATTGCTTTCTTAAAAATGATTAAAGTTGTTTTTCAATCATGCTCTTCGGGAAACCGTTGTTCAGGGGGGTTTGTTTTATGCGGGAGATCTCTTGATGGAACAGTTCCCACGTGGAGCAGCACTTGTATGCTCGGCGGATGTATGAACCAATTACACTTTTTTTGTACCTTTCAGGACATTCACTATCCGCGTTAAGGCATCTTTCCGTGTTAGAATTTGGAAAAATTAACCTATTTTTATACGAAAAAAGGAAGCAAATTTAGCTTTGCAGTTATCAGCTTGCATCTCGCAACTCTACCGGATTGCCAGAATCTAGTAAAAAATAACAAATTATCTAAGACACATTGACGTAACTATTATTATGCTCTCAAGCTTAAACAAATATTTAGGTTATACTCGTATTTAAATACTGGTTCTGACAAAGAAGGCAGCTGAATAGCAAAAACTCTAGTATGGTTAAGCTCTTATATCTTAAGCATTTTGTTATTATTTCCGGGACTCTGGCAAGCCTACCATAGTCACCCATCGTATCTTTGAGAACAGTAGCCCTGCGACAGTGCTTAGATAAGTTTGGTGTATTGTTTATTACTTTTTTAAGTGATAACCCCCTTTTAAACAAAATGGATGCAAATGAAGTTGGGAGAAAATGCGATTGAATTAGTAAAAAATTATTAAAAAGGAAGTTGAGTGCGATGACTTATAATGAAAGAGAAACTATTATTAAAATAGGTAGGCCTACGCCAACACTAGATCTGTCATCCAAAAAAGTGTTGCACTCGCAAATACAATGGAGGCCAATATGATAGAACATCTGTCTAGCTGGTTGTGCATAATTACAGATGTTATTTGAAAATTTAAATAAAGTTTGAAAAAATAACATTCAAATAAAGTGAGTAGCTTACAATTTTATAGTCATTTTTAATGAACAGTATATTTAATCCAATTAACATTTATTTTTTTTAAATATATATATATATATATATATATATATATATATATATATATATATATATATATATATATATATATATATATATATATATATATATAAAGCCTTTTTATTTTTAATTCTACTTATGTCATTGGTAAACAAAACTACATACCAAAATATAGTAATATATGTTTGAAATTTCCTCAATTAATTTGCCTTTTTTAATAAAATTATCTTATTATAGAGAAATAAAAGAATGGATAAATAATGAAAATTGATATAAGAGTAATAAAAGCGAACAAAAAGTTGGCCTTTTTTCTTAGTGGGGACTTTACTATTTCCCCAGAACTGGATCCACACAAGTATGGGAAAAATGAATTGGAAAAAAAGAAAAAAGTACAGGAAGTAAATAGTAAAAATCTTAGGGATGAAAGGATTTGCTGTACTTAAACTTAATGATTCTTAATTCCGGGACCGGTTAAGCATAGTCGAAGGATTTAAGAACAATTAGTATTATCTAAACAGGTAATGTTAATTATGGGTTTGTTACTTCCTACGGGGGAAAAAATCCACACTAGCACTTGCATCGATCGGATCTAGACGCGAAGCCATTTGATGGTGTGCTCGCTTGCGCCTTACTGCGACGAGAGCGTTGTCCCCCAGACTGTTCGGCACATTCTTGTTGAATGTCCCAGTCTGGGTGGTCCTCGCGCACGTTACCTGTCCCGGTACCGGGATGAGCAGGGTCGCTACCGCTTGCCCCTTGTACTCAGGACGAAATCGTGCACACAGACCTGTAGACTAATTGACTTCTTGGAGGAGGCTGGCGTCCTTCATTTTATTTAACTCTCTTTGGTGTTGGTCGCATGCTCCTGCACCGAGGGGAGGCGGGCCTCCTCCGAAACCAGAGCTTGCTTCTTTCTTCTTCTTACTTTTGCTTCGTTTCTTGTTTTTTTTGCGTTTTTTGTTTGTTGTTTGGTTTTTGCTTATATTTGTTTGTTTCCTTTGGTATTTGTTTTTTATTTGAATTTTAAAGTAACCAAGTAGTAGGTGTTGGTTGCGAGATGGGCGCTATTGAAAATAAATGTATCTTATCTGAAATTCCAGGTTTGCACGAAAGATAAAAAAAAACAACACTGAAAAAATGCAATTTTGTTTCAACTATTGAGACTCCTCAGGATTATAATATGATTAGAATTAAGAATAGAAACTATTCTACTTTTAACCCCTGATTTTATTTATTATTCTGTTTACTGTTCACTTTTTCCTGTTCTACTTTGTCTACTTTCATATAATTTTGCATATACTTTAAAATGCTAGGCAACGCAACATACAAGTCCAAATTCATCTTCGCAGTGCTTTTCAACTTTCACCTCATTTTAGGTGGATACACAAAGTATCCATTATTTATGTGCTGGTGGGACAGTCGTGCTGCCAACCAGCATTATGTCATACAAGACTGGCCGTCAAGATAAGGATTAGAACCCGGTTCACACAACGTTCTGTCCCACCCTCTGGTTGAACCGAGCAAGATATTGCTTCACCCCCCCCTTCCTACACACCAATCTCGGTTTGAGGAAGAACTTTGTAAAGGCAATGGACAAGCAAGATACAGGATTTGCTTTCCTTCTTCAGAAGTTTTCCCTGAGTCAGCATGGAAAAACTGAACGCCAGTGGTGTGCGGTGACTTTTGAAGATGAGGAAACAACTCAAGTTTTACAAAAATAAATATGTTAATTGAAGTAAATATGTTGTTCATTAAAAATAACTATAATTGTAAGCTACTCTTTATTTAAATGTTATTTTTTTAAACTTTATTTAAATTTTAAAATGGTCTCTGTAAATATGCACAACCAGCTAGGCAAATTTTCCATCATATTAGCCTAAATTGTATTTGCTAGTGCAACACTATTTAGGATGACAGATCAAGTGTTAGCGTATGCCTACTTTATCTAAGCACACTTATTTAAGCACTGTCTCAGGGCTACTGATCTCAAAGATACGAAGGGTGACTATGGTAGGCCCGCCAGAATCCCGGAAGTATTAAGAAAATG
This sequence comes from Ceratothoa steindachneri, assembly GCA_963969495.1. NCBI lineage: Eukaryota > Metazoa > Arthropoda > Malacostraca > Isopoda > Cymothoidae > Ceratothoa > Ceratothoa steindachneri. The sequence continues at coordinate 158,071,193 of OZ018324.1, read as the reverse complement.
CTTAAGATATAAGAGCTTAACCATACTAGAGTTTTTGCTACTTAGCTGCTTTCTTTGTCAGAACCAGTATTTAAATATAACCTAAAAATTTGTTTAAGCTTAAGAGCATAATAATAGTTACGTGATTGTATCTTAGACCTTTTATTGCTTTTTCTGAGATTCTGGCAACCGGCAGAGTTGCCAGATGCAGGCTGATGACTGAAAGGGTAAATTTGCTTCCTTTTCCGTATACAAATAGGTTATTTTTTTCTTAATTCTAACACGGGGTTGAAATATCCTGATAAAATAATAAAACTCTAATGACTCTATATTATTGCTAAGAAAAGAAAAACAAATTTTAAATCATTCATTCTAAAGCACCAAAAACCAGAACCATTATTGAAATTTAGAGAAAAAAAAGTAGAGATCTCGACGAAAAGGGTGCATTTCTCCAAATGCAGTCGGGCTGTTCTTGGTCTAACTTCTGATCAATTGAAAATGAACGGTACTGTATACACTATACAAGTATAGGCAAGAATAAATGTGAGAATAAAATTGATTATGCTGTCATATTAATTATTGGGGCGTAATTTCTATTCTTTTCTTCTTAAATAGGGGAAGCATTGCTTCCCTTGCTTCCATTGACTGCACTCCATTGTTGAAGGCAGTTGTATTTGATGGTCTTCAAATAAGGTAGCTCATCAAGGACACCAATTTTGATGCAGCACTGAATTCTACTGAAATCTCTGCCTGGTTGTCCCTTAAGTCAGTCATTGCAAACTTTTTTGGCAACCACAGAACTCCTCAGTATGAGAAGGAGGTTGATGAGTTAATGGAGAATTTCCGCAAACGTGGTGCGCGCATGTCAGTGAAAATTCACTTCATTTGGTCCCACCTGGGCTATTTTCCCGAGAATTGTGAGGACTTCAGTGAAGAACATGACGAGCGCTTTCACCAAGATATCCGTGTGATGGAGGAACGCTACCAAGGGCGTTGGGATGCCAACTTTCTGGCTGACTACTGTTTATTGGTGTCTGAAAAGGGATTTGGTGTCTGATAGGCATAATCGGAAGTCCTTGAAGAGACCATCCATCCATGATTAGCTTTTTTCATGTTGTACTCTTTTTGTTTTCAATTAGAAAATTTTGTAAACGTTCTGTGTATAAATCAGTTCAAAATTTACTATTGCGTGTACATTCGCTTATAAATAGATCGGAATATAGGAATTTCTGTCATGTGCTTATATTTCAAAAACTTGATTTGATTAAATAAAATGAGAATGATTTTCGGATTCAGCGCAAAAAAACGGGCCGAAAATCCGGTATTTTGTGTTAGACCTTGAAAACAGCACAGACCAGTGAAATAAACGCGGAAATTCTGATAATTATTAGGTTTATGGCAACGTAAATTAGGCTGTTTCATTTCATTTTACGTTATGCCTAGGCTAGTCATTACATACATATATGGACTTTCCACTACAAAAATTAATTATGCTTGGTTTTCTGGAATAAATGATATTTATTTGAAAATACTATTGTGTAATTCAGAGAGGAAAATTCCATTTTAGTATCCAACCAAAGATCATATACAGTATATGTAGCGTCGAGTTAGTGGATTTTCCTAACATTCTCAAACACCTGTTTAGATTAATCGTGTCGGAATTTTCGTGTGGTAAAGCCTAATTATGCCAGGAATACTTTCAGGTAATGATTGAATAATACAGTAAATCGGAGAGGGACACTGAAAGTAGTCGAAAATCAGACACGATCCCTAAGTGTGTGTGTGCGTAATTTGATTTTCCGTGCGCCCTACGGTGCGCACTCATTTCATTGCTGCAGCTGTTTGGCTTCGAACATTTAAGTAAACACAAATATTTGCTTTTTATGCGCACGATCGAGAGAGTGTTCAAGCCGTCCTAAAAAAATTACACATAGATATTGTTATCCTTTTTTCGCCATTTCATGTCAATTTTATTATACATCTTGAGGTCGTATAATAACATTCGCGAACTACTTACACGACTTCTATGTTGATGGAATCATTACAGGCCATGGATGATTTATCGCTTACTATATCACGAACACTTTTCTACTTCGGTCCTGAATCGATTTCAGCTGAGGTGATTCTTCCTTAATGAACAATTTGCGTCATGAGTTTCTTCAGGTAATACAAGGTGTACTAAGCCCGCCCCCCTCCCCTCATGTCCTGGTTAGGGATCTATAAATATCGCAGTTGGAAACTTGTCTTTCTTGTTGAGACTATTATATATCGTAAATTTTGGCAAAGCCTGTAGATTGCTTACCTCCTTCTTGTAATTTTTTCTGAGAGGTCACGAACGAAGGAAATCTAGGTTACATTAGTCACTAATAAGGGAACAGTCACTAACGAAATGACTCCCCAAACCTTCCCGACTTCAATAATAGACTATTCATTACATCAGACCGTAGATAATAAAACAAATGAATTCGCAGGATTTTTGAAAAAGTGAGAAAAAAATGAGAAACTGCCAGAACGTGCGAGCAAAAACGATGGGGTGTGTGGTAAAGTCAGGGGCAATTAAAATATGAGGAAGTCCATAGCTTTAGAAAACTTTGCATCTACGGGACTATGGCGGTGCGAAAATCCTCCTGAACGTGCAGCGTGCTCCTTTAATGCAAGGAAGATTTCAAAACAACCCAATTAAAACGGCCATCCGTCGAGGAGAAGAAATTAGATCTGCAGACGATATAACGATTTGGCAAATAGACAAAGGAAAGAAGAGTAGACAAACAAAACAAGGGTACACCGAAATAAAGAGGGGGCAGAGGAATCCATAGGTTGAAAATATAATTTTACCACTCAATCCTTCCGATGTTAATTGCACCATAATGGCCCACGCTGCACCTGACACTTCCCTTGCTGGTCTATGCCATATAAAGTACGTCAAGAGGCTCCTATTTATAAAAAAATGAGTGGGAAGATTTTACGCCTTCCTAACATTCATCGGGAAATCCTTAGCACACCCGCCCCTCAAGATTGACACCAAAAAATTCCAATGCCATCCTATCTACCTGTTTTCCCTACCTTCGTGAGTCTATATCGATACAGAGTTCCGTACCCTTAAGAATCTTTAGTGCCGTGCTGAAGATAGATGAACTGTTACGTAGTCTTGGCTTTTTCCTTTGATGGCGATGAGGGTAAAATTTATTGATCTTACTTATCTTTTTCATTAGATTACCATCTTTGTGTTCGCTACACTTTCACTAAATAAAATACGTTCAGCGAACTTTTAAAGGCCAAACGACCACATAATGGCCGTGACGGTCTCGCTGTGTCACATCCACTGGTTGCCTAGAGCTTCCGCATGATTTAAATATCCTACTCATTACCTTTAAAGGTCCTAATATTTAATCCTCACCATTAGCTTGTCCTATAATTGATACTTCAATAAATGAATTCAGTAGCCTTAAGTTGGGGCATTTTTTATGGTGTCCATCTGGCAACTTAAAACAAGACCCCCCAAGGACGTGGTCATTGACTTCCTCCAACCTTGCCTTTAAAATAGCTTATTCTAACAATTACTCCTTTTTCCGAATTTTATCTCTTAGACAGGTATCAATTCCATTTAATGTCATTTCACGGAGTTTAACATCCAATTTCACCCTTGTTCGGCTATTATATCCAGTCGTGGGAAAGGGAAGCGGCGCACTTAGAGATATTAAAAAAATAGCTAATGGAGGGGAAGCAGAGTACTGAAACTCCATGAAGAAGGTTGTACAAAGAGCACATGTACACGAAAAGTACATTACAGATGTTAGCCTAGGGAAAGCTACGTGGATCGTGCGGAAGCCTTCGCTACACAGATGTAACATAAAAACAAGTTTTAGAGGACAAAAAGTCACCAAGGACTGTCAGAGTTCTTCCACTAAACCCATCACAAAACAATCTAATCCACGCCCAGGCATAAATCCAAGATCAACATGATGAATACAATAAAAGCAGGTCATATCAAAATACTACTATAGAGTATAAATATAAAACATGTAGACTTTTCTTTCTTAATGCACCCAATGATTAGAACCCCACGTCAGGATCCAGCTCCCCATTACATTAGTCGCGTAATCGGGGCCCTAAACACGGACTAAATACCCTACATATTTCTCCCTTCCATTTTCTCTCTATTCACTATGATAAGAACTAGTGAGTTTTGATATTGACTCTCTTCTTTTAATATTCACACTGTGTATAAAGGGGAGATGTTAAATAAAGTGAAAATGTAAGGGTGTTATAACCTGAATAGCCATAAAAAGAATTGAATGCTGTTATGGAACGATGAGGAGGACGCGGCTCTCTTCCGAACCCATCCCCAATCCGTAACGAAGGCGTATCCTTTGACAGGCGAAGCCTACAACCTCCTTGACTGGGTTCAATGACCAATCTAATGCATCCGTATGTCGAGGCAGGAAAATTATGAGAGGAGAAGTACTATAAAGAATATGCCTATTTCTGTCAGTATTTTTGCTATTAAGAGTCTTGCACCCTTTAAAGAGGCGAAACAATGTCCGTTATCAAGAGAAATACGCTGTTAACTCATTGTACACTGAATCTCTTTTCCCAAACCCTAAAAACTGGAGCGCCTCGTGTGGAGAAATTCGGTTTCATCCGGATGGCCCGGAGAAAGCTCCTCTCACTTGCCTGAAACATTGCTGTTTTCCTGCAAGCGAACTGCTGATGAGGCCACATGCATGGACTTAATTTATTCTTAATGCCCACACCATAAGACTTCAATAATTTAATTGACTTAAACATGGATTATTTTCTCTACATCCATAGCTCCATCCGTTGTGTTACGTTTCCATTTGCAAATATTCATAAATGAAACAAACACCTGCTATATAAATATATAATGATAAAACTCACCTATCCGCAGCACTAAAATTACTTGACTATGGAGACCAGGCGTCCAATATCTTACTGGAATGTCCGTCATTTCAACCTTTTTAACCATTCCAACAAAAAATTATTAACCACTGCTAGCAAAAACAAGATATTTTCTACTTAACAACAAAAAATAATTCAACGGATGACAAAATGCGCAAGGGCTTATCAATGGTCATCCGAGTCAACACCCGCCCCATAAACTGCATCCACAAGATTGTGTCAAAAGTACTGCTAAAAAGCCATCACAATCATGGATTGTCAAAAACTAAATTATGCACCTACAATTTCTATTAAACAAATCTCCCCCTTTCCATCCAAAATATGCATCCACAAGAATGCGTTCAAAACATTACATGCAAAACATTATCCATATTACAATATTTATTTTGCTTCAATACAACTCAAAAACCAGGATAACCTACCCTTCCAATATAGTCATCTAACCTGCGCTTGAAAACATTTAAATTTGAAGTGCTTATTGTCTGTTATGGTAGACCAATCCAGTAATCTACCACTCTGTAGGTGAAAATATACTTTCTCACATCTAACCTACACCTCTGTTTTTACCTGCGGCGAAGCGCCAGGTTTAGGAGTCACTTTTTTTTAAGGAGTAAAGTTTAATTGTATCCATTTAGAGCCATGAAATGACCCATATGACCATGGGACATATGGTTATTCACCTTGGAGATTTCAAATCTGCCTTCGGATTTGGCACTGGGTGGCGACATCTAGTGGTAGAAGCCTCATTTAGCCATTCAAAGGAACTTGTGAGTGATTTGAACCATGTGAAACCATAAATGCAATAACCATTTATCATCTTATCACAAAAAGCCGCAAGTCATCGGGAGGACTTTCCCTCTTGTTTTAATTTTCCAGTAGCGGTCCCTAGTCCTATTACTACCTTCCGACCCTAAGAACTCGCTAAAATATAATTTATCTATCACGGAATAAATTTAGAAATTCTCAATCGTATCCCCTTTCACGCACCTTCTTTCAAATGAGAACACATTTAGCACCCTCAACCTATATTCAAAGTTCTTCAGGGTAGGTATCAACTTCGTTGCCCTAATATGCACTGACTGTAGCAGGTTGATATCATGTCTAAAATGTGGTGACCATGCTTGTATACAGTACTTTAAATGTGTCCTGACATAAGAGTTTTATAGTATAAGGATAACTTCCTTAATTTTGTAACTAACATTCCTATTAATGACTACTTGATCGAGTTCAATGGAATCCTGTGCTGAAAGACGCCACCTGTGGTAGATAAAGGAATTCTGATTAGCATGTTTTTCAATAGCCTATAACTCGGAAACCAAGCATTTCCGGACATATGTTCATGGGAACTATTTTTATTATTTAGACATAGTGAATATAATCCCGAAGTTATGCCATCTACCAGAAAGGAAGCAGAGGGTTGTACTGAATGGGGTGAAGTCACAATGTAGGGGGCCCGACCCCCCTCCATGACCAGGGTGAAATTCCACACAGTGTGCCTGGCTTGCTTCACTTTTCGAGTCGGCACCTCGTGTCTTGAGTCACGGCGAACACACGGCGCGTGCGCTTGACTCGCTGACTAGTCGGATCGCGCATCCTGACTCATACGCCTGGCCCTTCCGTTCTTTGTCAGCTGGCCTGAGCTGGGCCTCTGCTCGCTGATATCTTTCACTTTCGGAACTAATTCCAGCATCCTATCTCTATCTCTTCTCTTTCTCCTCGCAACTACACTAGCATCATCTCTGCGTCATCCTTTCTCTGAAACACACCAGTGCAAAGTAAGGGAATTTTTTTATTATATATTGTTACGGACATGGGGTGATGTAATAGGATGGGCTTTTCCATATGATGCATTAGTTCCCTCTCATTCACAGGGCGTGTACCATGAAGCGAGCCGGCGATATGAAGAGCACCTCGTTATTCAACACCAAAATGGCCAAGACGAGTGGTGATTGCGAGCGTGATGTCAATGAGCTGAAGCAACAGCCAAACACTTCGACATCGACAGCCTGTAGATTCGACAGCGAAGCCGAATCTCACCATGAGGAGGAGGAGGGAAAGGGACTCACTTTTCTTTTTTTCGCATGGCACACTGACACTCTCCGTAGCTCCAGTGGACGTTACCAACTTCATTGAGAACAAGACGGCCACAGACTCCAAGGTGGCCTCAATCAACCAGACTACCCTGTCTGTCGAATCGCTACCCTTAAATAAAGAAGGTGGTCACAAGAGGCGATTCCAACCAAGCTGGTGCATCACATACCCATGGCTGAAGTACTTGTTGCTGAACGAGAGGGGATACTGCGTTGCATGTGTGCTGTTCGGCGGAAATACGGGCGGAGTTGGAGAGAGACCATAGACTGGGCACCTAGGTGTTAAAGCACCTGCATCGAGGGCATCGAGGGCATCGTGGGCATCGACATGACGGTCCATTGAACCTCTCTATTCAGAGAAAAACGGGAGAAGGAGTCTTCAGGGCGCTTCTACGTCATCGAGCCCAGGGAGGAGATGACAACATCAACCGCCTCCTTACTAGCTTGGCCAGCCGAGCCAACTCCATCCTCATTAGCAAAACCATTCAGGATGAGTTGATCGATATCACAGGTGGGTGACACTGCAACTTCTGTCCCCAAAATAGGTCTTTTATTTTAAAAGTAGAATTCACGCTATTTTGAAATTATGAGCTCGTGTCACCATAATCATATTTCGCTTTGCATGTAGATTGGTGCTGGAATTGGTCTTAGCCAGAGTGTCAGGGGTATTTGCAGTGCTAATGGACTAGACCACTGACGTCTCAGGGAAGAAGCAAGCCACCATTATCCTTCGACACGTTGAAGAGGACATCAAGGAGGACTTTTTCACATTCGCCCATGCTGAGAACCTCACCGGTAAAGGCCTGGCCCACCTGCACATTCGCACCATACATGGCCTTGGTTTGGACATGTCAAAATGCCAGGGAGTCGGCTTTGACGGAGCGAGTGTCATAACAGGGAAGTTCAGAGGTTGTACCGACATCATCATGGAGCAATACCCCTTCGCCAAACCGATCCACTGCTTTAATCACCGACTGATACTGGTGCTGATCAAGGCCTGTGGTGTGAAAGAAATGAAGCTCGCCATTCAGAGGTTCAATGAAGTCCATAACTTTATTTAGTCCAGAAAAATGCGGATGCTTCGGTTCTCCAAAATCGTGACGCTTTCCTCAGCTAAGCCTGAGAAGTTGGTTCCCTTGTATCCCACCATATAGGTCTTCATGGTCTTCATGGAAGAAGAAATGAAGCTGGATGCCAATGCTGGCATCTTACTCGCTGCGATTAGGGACCCTCGCTTTCTCATTGGGTTGGTTATGGCAGAGTTAGTTTTGGCTCTGCCACTTGAGCCGATCATTACCCTGCAGAAGAAGGACGGTGACTTGGCATCAGCGTAGGAAACTGATTCATGAGGTCGAGACTGTTTTCGCCAAGTTTAGAAAACATGCCGAGAAGCACTTCCACACTTTATTTGCAAATGCCAAGGATCTCCTGATTGAAGTGGACTCAGCTCACGATGACGTCAATGTTCCCCGAGTCTTAGCACGACAGACACAGCGAGCGAATATCCCGGCCAGGACTGCTAAGGAGTACTAGCGACGTCCGGTCTATACTCCGTTCGTTGACCATGTGATCACCGAGCTAAAGAGAAGATTTGAGGACGATACCGTACCAGTTGCTCGCCGGTTGTAGGAGCTTTTCAAGAGATCAAAAGCAGACGTGGATGCCGTCCTTAATTCTGCTAACCTCTACGAGAGAGATGTTGAGTCACCAATGTTCGTGCAATGTTCACAGCGGTTGCCAAATTCCGCTCCGGTCTTCGGGACTGTTAAGAATGCGAAGGAGTACGCCGAAACCCGTATGTTCCAGAACATTGCGAAGACCAAACGCTCATTCTCAGCCTTGAAACAGCTAAAGTCGTACATGAGGAGCACCATTGGCCACGATCACCTCAACGGCCTCGCACTACTCGCCGTCCACAATGACATTCAAGTTTCGAATGATCAAGTGATTGACAAGTTTGCGGAAAAGAGCCGCCGTCTCCTTTTCGCTTAATCAAATGAAGGGGGACGTTGGGCATGGGCCTACGATTTTGAGAGAGCCTACTCCTGTTACTTAAGTGGGCGAAATGACTACATCATTATAGTCTACACTATATGTACATATTCATCATTTATGCCTATAACTTATTCGTATGTATTCAGCACTGATTATTTGTACGATCATACATGTATTACTCGTAAAAATATGTACCATAATAAGCAGCTTTAACAAGTTTCCACTCATATAAATCCTGGCATCGACCCCCCCTCCCCCATTGTTTTTTTTTTAGATCCGTCACTGATTGTAATTGGAAAAGGGGAACGCCATTCCGGCCCTAGTGCCATGAGGAGTATTATAAAAGATTGAGGCTACCTGGGTTTAATTCCTTCTCGACATTTCGCTTTTTTTACAAGTTTCTTCACACATATCGCTCATGGTTGCGGGCCTCCCAACCCCGACACCCCCAGTTTGCTCTACCGCCCCCAATACCTGTAGTAGAACCTGAGGCCATTTATCTTCCACACATTATGATTTTCTTTACCTTCACAGCTGTGTTTACAATTTCTCCTTTCAGAATTACTACGCGATTCGCCCCCGTTGCTATTGCGTTTTAAATAAGATAATTAGGTATTCAAAGTCAACTCGAATTGGGAATCTCATCCGGCCACTTACCATTCCCACCGTGGCATAGCTTCACCAAACGTGTTATAGGGAGGGGGGGGGGTAATTTGACAGGGCAGAGTTTGGACCCTGGAACCCTTTTATTTTTCATTGCCAAATTTCCCTTATATGTGTTCACTCGAGATCTTAAAATACATCTCGATGTATTCCGTATTGATTCTCAAGGGAAAGGGGGGTAAATCCCCCCCACCCCTCCCCATAAATCAAAAATAGCCGCCCAGCAGACCAGAAGGGAACGTTTGAAGATTCGCCATCTTGAAGGCAAAGACTGAACTTTTACCAATATCGAAAAATCGATGAGGTTCTTTGCGGATGTGAAATGAGGAAAATGTGTTTTTTTTTAACCTAACTTAACCTTGAATGTTTGTTTGATTATTTGACATTGCTTAAGAAACTAAATACATCACGTATTGTCTAATTCTATCATATATAAATTATTTTGTATGTATAAGTCATGTATTGTCAGTTAATACGTTTTAAAATATTTTTTTATTAATTTATTTAGGGAGTGTAAATGAAATGTATTTATTCGTTTGACTTTTTTCCCGACCGCGTTCCTTATACATCAAAGATTTCGGCGAGGTTGTAATTTTTGGTTTCTCTGACAAGTTGGGCGAGGAGAAAATGTATAGACAATTCCTAGTCCTCAAAAAGTATAAGCAGACGCATTCGCTCCCATACCACAACGGAGATCGATCCCTTTGAGGTTATTTTAACAAAATTTTCTCTTTCACAAGGGTTCATTTACGATCAGTTTGGTAAAAAAAAAATATTACTTCTAAGGGACTAATTTTCGAGTCTCGGTAGAGGAAGTGAACTGACATAATTCCTAGCGGGAATTTGTAGTCTTTTCTGGCAGCGAATGAAACAAACATCATTTGACAAACGGATAAATTTCGCCGGAATTTTTATTCTCTCGGGGTTGTACCACTACAACTCGTATGGCATTCCCGACGCGAGCTCAAAGTTGTGACGTCACTTTCTCATTTTTTCACAAAGGAAAAATAGCCTCTTTATTACTTAAGGCTAGGGCGCGAAAACAAGCGACTTTATCTCTTGTAGAAACTTTGTCAGAGGCTCGAGAAAAAAATGGGATAAAGAAAGATGTATGAAAGTGACATGGAAGGTATGAAAGCAGGAGAGGCACACAACTCTCCAAAACTTTTCCAAGCCGGCACAATTAAATTAGTTATACTTGCAAATGTTTGCGCCGGTTGAATATCCATCCTCCAGGTGGGGTGGGGGTAGGATAAGCACAATCAAATGTAACGGCCTTAGTAGATGATAAAAATACAAACAAACATGGATGGGTGATGCTTAAGGGTGTGAATTAAAAATTTCTAAAGTGGTCTACATTGATATTTCCGAGAAAAAAAACGCATACCGAATTAGGTTAGGTTGAGTGGTTGGTGTATTGCGACCAGCTCGGCCGTGAAGACACAAGCAACACCAGGTAGAGCCCCACTGGCTTCAAACAGCTGGGATACAGCGTGAAAACTAGCCCCCTCCTGGGACTTGAAGCCATGCGTATGATACATTGGCACATATCCAGCGTTACACGAAGTGTGCTCCAAAAAGGCCGAACGCAATACACCCGGTGCTGTAGAAGCTGAGGAAGAAGAGGCGTGGCGACAAATAGTCAAAGGTGGTATCCTTCAGCGAGCCGTCCTGGGCATTAGCAGAGGCGCTACCGGTCCGAGAAAAACACCGAGCACTCGAAAGAGTTTCCTAGCCCTAAACCTATATCGCTTAGGGTAAGACTGGCGTCTCTCGGCTTCATAAACATTGTCGAGTTTGGCTGCGGATGCAGTGAGATATGTTGGCGCCTAAGGGAGGCGCCAGGGTCCCGCGTATATGCACATAATGCAATGCGCACTGCGCAAAGTGAATGGCATCTCTCCAGAATCGAGAAGTAGGCTCTTAATTAGGGACGTACAGAAAGCACCGATCGCCAGGCGGAGACCGTTTTCGTGAATCGAATACACTTTCCGCAATATACGCTTGGCTGCAGATGCATGAAACTTGCAATCGCTAGTCAAGCTTCAAACGAACAATGGATCGATAGAAAAGCAAGGCAGTAGCTCTATCAACACCCCAGTGCTGCACGTCATAGAACGAAGAATGTCCATGCTGCGGGTACAAGACACCCTAAGGCAGCGAATACGACCCTCCCATGACTAGCATCCGTCGAAAACAAGACCACAGATACGGTGCAAATCTACCACTTCCAGACAAACCACGTTTTGGAATAAGTTCAGGTTGGGTTGAAGACGTAGATGGCGGCAGAATTGCACCATTTAAGTCGTAGCCAAAGAGAGGCGGTTTGGTGACTATTGGAGTCGAAGCTCCAGAGTTTGAACTTGCTAAAGCCTCACTGTACGAAAAACAGGTAGTCTTTGCTAACCAGAAAGAAGCCTAGTCTAACACTTACAAATCTCTACATCAACTTGCATACGCGGGAAGTTAGAGAGATTGGTCGGAAACCAGCCGGGAGAGAGAGATCTCTCCATTCGTCAGGCTCCATAGCATGTTGAACAAATTTAACAAAAACGCAATGTTCGCTCACCTCGTTGTCGAAGCATGGCATTCAACAGTGGAGCGCAATCCTATCATTGGATGGCTATCGTTAACCGGTTCTTGGGCTATGGAAGTAAGGTCCAGTAACATCATGACGTCCATTAAATGCTGGCTATGCAGCATCCCGCCTGGATAATGCGGGGAAAGCAGTCGCAAAGGACTCAGCCACGGACGCGTGGTCCGAGGTTTTGGTACCATTCTCCTGGGAAACGAGAGGGGGTCCTGTGAGAGCTTGCCACGATTCCATGTGAATCGCTTCCACAGCGCTACTAAAGGGGTCTTTCATGTTAAGTGAAGACACGTATGCCCGAGCATGCTTCGAAACATAACAGAACATAGCCCTAGCTCGACGAAATTTGCCGACTGTGAAATCGTTCGGGCGGGCTTATAGCACATATCGGCATAAGTCTTCTGTTTGAAAGCCGTCTCACAAAGGGCTGACCACCAAAGAATCGGTCGTCGTGCAAAACGGCCATACGGTCTAGGAAGAGTAATTAGGCCCACGGTGATGTGGTTGCAGGAGAAGAACTCAACGGCCTTATCCACTGACCGTAACCCTTCGACTGGGACAAAAAAAATCAGTCATTTCCTGAAATACGGACCACCGTACCCGCGCCAAGAAGAACCGGGGGAGTTTCTCAGGTGACATTTATCACCTCACACCTAAAATCAGGCTATGTATTTGGGGAGGAAAGGGATAGAGCAAGGCAGGAAAATAAAAACATTTGGGGGCAATGATGCGTAGACTCATCCACATTTAGGAGACCTATCTTCAGCTCGTCGGTCAGGTCGGCAAGGACTTAACCCCTAAGATGGATCGAGTAGTCTCCACAGATGGGATCTTTGCTGTCCAAATTCACGAGCGGGAGAAAGGGCTTCGGCAACCCTGCCACGATGTGGCGGAAATCCTCCGAGTCGAAGTCAGCTGACGGTGGCATGTAAGCAGAAATAACATTATACCTCTTAGCTATACTGCTACTGCCTGAAATGAGGCATTTGAAGCAAAGAGAAGAACGGAGAAATTAAGCTAGGTGTAAATGGTGCATCCTCTTGTCCGATTCCCATCACGTTGTGGTCGTGTCGCAAAAGGATTTTACCCAGGATAGTGGGCAGTGGGCACGCGCCAAGGATGGTCTCCTGCAAAAAATAGCTAACGGGAAACTGGACGAGACGAGCCTTCGCAGCCCCTCCCAGTTGACCCAGAGTCAGAGGCAATTCCATTGAATAAATTTTCCCTTCAGACCTAGTGCGGAGAGATGTGGGGTCCTTTTTGAAGAGAAGACCGTCACGGGAATGCCCGTACGCTTCCCGGGTGGATGCAGAAGTACGGGCGTTGTTGGCTGAACAATGCGCTGAATGTACTGTCACCTTCGAGGACTTATCTGGGGAGGTTGAGTTCGTTAGGCGAGATTTTTCTTCCCACCGCCTCAAAACTTCGACGGGCGGGAGGGCTTTAAGACGGGGGGCCTCATTTGGAGAATTTACCGTCTTCGAGTCGCCCAGTCCAGCCTTGGGGGAGGGCGTTGGAGCCGAAGCTCTTTTGGTGCTGTCCTCCTTTCGGGGTGGTGGGCAGCTTTAGGAACCCGGAAAGATGGCCTCACGACCAATTTCCGAGGTGTTGTCTCCTGTGAGTCTAAAGACTCTGTGTAGGCGAAAACTTTACCGAAATCTGTAACTATGGGGGAGGGGAGAGATCTAGTTTTTGGCAAGGCTGGATGTGAATCCTCTGTGTCATTCAGGGTTTCTTCCTTTTCCTTCTTCTTCTTCTCGGCTTTTCTCTACCCAGGGTCGCCGTTCTTGATGAATCGTTTCCAAAGATTTATGTTGAGTGTACTTCTTACTCATCAGGTTTGAATAAGGAAAAACGAAATAATGGTTTAAATGGCTAAGAATTGAAAAGAAAGAAGATGGTCTCATTAGAATAGCAACAAAGTGTTTTTCTCAGTCTGACCAAAGAAAACAATGGATGGGAGAATGAGATTAAATTTTATCCATAACTCCTTATTTTAGGGATGCAATTTTTCGTAACAGTTTGAGTTTTAGTTTGAAGCTTTTATCCAAGTTCTTTCTAAGAGTTAGGAAATAAATATGATTATCGAATATTTTGCAATTTATTAAACAAAAATAATTATAAATCATGAAGTTCAGAAAATGTTTTAAAATTAAGGCATGGCTGTTTTTTTTTATTATTTCATATATAAAGGTAAATTTACATGGAAAAAGATCTCTGAGAATTGTTTTTTCCGCAAATAAAAGAATTCCGATAAAAGTTTTTTGTCCGTCTAGGCCTAGAAAATAAGCATGGATCTGAAAAAACCTAGACTAAGAGTAGCGAAGTCAGTCCTCTTATTTTATTATAAAAACGGTCAATGGTTTCGCCACTTCCCCCTACGGGGGATCAAAATTTAAAATCTAAAAAAAAGCAACCATGGTTAAATTTGTATAAATTTTCTAGACTTCACGAATTATAATAATTTTAAAAAGGAACTCTAACCTAAATTTCCCCCTTTTCAAAATAGCACGTTTCTAAAATATAGAGTTATAGAAAATATATAAAAATAAATTTTCTGAATTTCACCATTTGTAATTCTTTGGGTTTTAAAAAATTCACAAAATTTCGATTCTTATATTTATTTCTGAATTTCACCATTTTGTTTTTTGATATTATAAAAGAATTATTAGAAATAAGTTTGATCAAAAAACATAAGTCATAACCAAACTAAGATGAAATTATTATTCAAATACTCAAAATAAATTCCCTTCTTAAATTATAGAGTTAGTGATGATGATGATGATGATGATGATAACCGGCAGAGCATCTAACCTAGAGATATTTTTTCAAAGTTATTAAGTTATAGAAAGTGGAATTGTAGGAAGTTATAGAGCCCATATAGTTGAGAGTTTATTGGGGTCGATAAGAACTTACAACTCTCTTAAATCATTTCACAACGAAAGCCAAAGTCATTTTGTGGTGAGAATCATGGTCGGTGTGTTTTCGATCTGATTGATCTGTCCCATTCTCAGCTAATTAAACGAGTCTTCAAATCCAACTTTCAGCTCATTAAGGATGCAATCATGAGGCCATTCATTTCTCTTCCTCAACCCATCTTTAACCCATTTCTTTTTCTTTTACGTTTGGGCTTTTCAATTTTTGCTGCAATAAACAAGCTCTAGTAAGTATTTATACCACTACCTAATACCAAAAACTTTCGCCATAGTTCATGAACCGTTTATTGCATGGTAACGAAATTTGAAGACATTGTGACAAATGGATTAATAGACACTTTCACAATGTTATTACTCCTTTGATTTTTAATCAAAGGAGTAATAACACTTTTTACGAAAAATTACAACAAAAAGTAGTCCTAAGAGATCATTTTCACATCCATATATTTAATTTATATAGTTAAAATTATCACACAGTTCCGAAGTTACACTAGTAGTTTCAGTGACCTTTGATTTAGAATTTGGACTAGTCAGGAACAGTCTATCACGTTCTAACTCACCCTTCTTATTCTATATCCAAGCAACATCAAAATGAGAATAATTACGAAATTTGAATCAAGATGCGCTATAAGAAGATCTATGAAGCACTGCATGGACCTAAATCTACAATGAAGTCAGTAATAAGAAAGTTTAAGGAATTGGGAGCAAGTACAAATCTCCCTCGTTCGGTCATCGGAAAATTCCCAAGGATGACCAGAAGGTAGATGAACGATATCTTAGGAGAGGAAAGCGGCGATGTTGGTTTAAACACAATGTCTAATATATTGCATAACACGAAAATACATGGACGTCGTCCGAGGAAGAGAACTTTATCGAAAAACATTCATTTGAAACCAGTCTGAATAACACCAACTATCATTTGGAGAAAGATTTAAATTTTTGGAGCCACGTAGCTATGCCATTTGTGTAAAAATTAGTGCCCAAGTGTAGTTATAAAGTGTTCTACATTGTTCAATTAAGTCAGTACACTTTTAATAGTTTTGTAACACTTTCACAATGTTATTACTCCTTTGATTTTTAATCAAAGGAGTAATAACACTTTTTACGAAAAATTACAACAAAAAGTAGTCCTAAGAGATCATTTTCACATCCATATATTTAATTTATATAGTTAAAATTATCACACAGTTCCAAAATTCAAAATTATTAGGTATAATATAACATTGTTTATAGAATTGAATTTAATGAGGAGATCTTCAACAGTTTTGGTTTATTTACAAATCTGTAAATTATACATAATTATCTCCGATAACAAAGTTTGGCGGAGATAATGTACTCACCTGTGTGTTTGTCTGTCTATTTATGTAAAAGATGTCTTAAAAGTTATTAACGGATTTCAATTAAATTTTATGGACGGGAAGGAGAGAGGTGTCTTGAGTCAAGGAAGAGTTGATTAGATGTTGTGATGAGTTCAAATCGGGATGCGGATTCTGGAACAATTATCCACTTTATTTAACATAACGAAATAGGAAGTTTTCTCATTTTTTCTCGTAAATATCATAAAAAAGGGGCTTAGTCAAATCGAAAACATCAATGAGTAGACAACGTATAACGTTTTACCTGCAAACAGAATTACATCCGGATCTAGATCTGGGAGATAAAAAATATATAGGAGCCAGGGTTGGCAAAAAACAGATTTTTGCTTTAAGGTCAAACATATCTGAACGAATGCGAAGTCCAGATCTGCCATTATGGAAAGTCATGTTGTTCATAATTTACAACATAGTGAAAATAGATAGCCACATGATTCCAGGGTGATGAAATTTTATGGCCTTAATTTAGTCAATGGCTCATCCGGAGTAGAAATCCGGATTCATTCCTCCATTTCGGAAAAATCTTAATTTTGTTGATAAATAAAATTTAATGATGATTAACATATTTCTCCAATTGTTAGGGATATGTTTCCAGGGTTGAGAAATTAGATAATATCCCTTAATTTATATCTGAAGCAGATCTAGAATGTGTTATATGTACATATATTAGACTCCTTTAATATTAGAAAACCTTTCGTTTAAATGCAAATATATTTTTTAAGTTTGAATTTAATGGTCGTTTGTTTCAAAATATATTATGACTTTTGTATGGGTTCTTGTTTTTCATGTAAATGTTTCTATTTTATGCGAATAAATGTTTAAGGTAACCATGGTAGTTTTTAAAGTCACTGATGATGGGTCTCTGATGATCACTGTTATATGTAAGCTTTTGTGTCTTGGCTCGTTTTCGAAACAATTTCATGATTGCTCGAGTTTTAATGGCAATAGCGTTGGCGGAGCTTCCTAGGTAGTTTGTAGTTGCCATTAGTTTTCTTAACGCCCACTCAGAAGCTCAATAGTTTTCTTAATGGTCATCCAGAAGCTCAAGTCGTGTATAAAATATTCCCAGAAGGTGGTTTCAATTAAAACCTTTCGTACATCTGTAAGAATTTTTGCTGTTGAGACTCGTAATATTTGACTCAATTCACTACCACCTTTGTCAATCGTTTTTTCCATTTCCTCTCCCATAATTTTTCATTCATGCGTAAATAGAACCGAGAAAAGGTGACTGAAAGCGTTAAATCAATTCAATTTAGTAAACGTATGAAGAGATTTAAGGTAGGGCACTTTTAGTAACCCATCACTACGCCATCTTGAGACTAATGGAAATTACTTTGCCAACAAACCGCGTCACTGTGTCCGAAAATGCAACATCACGAAACCTCCAAAGAAATACTTAAAAGAGGGACGAGATTTGCTTCTAAAATGAAAATACGAGATTGCTACCATCTCTTAACCGGATTTTGTAAATTCTCTACTCCCTCACCTGTCATCTTTGCCTCTGCATTTCAAAATAAATATAAAATTAATTTATCAAGGCTGCAACCCCACCCCTCGATGTATGATTTGGTGAATGAAAGAAAGAGAAGGAGCGTTAGATGGGAGAAGCTTGCGTAGGTTGAGCGCTGCCGCTGCAGGAGCCACCTGCTGCTGTGGGCGCTCTTTCTCTCTTACGATCTCGACTGTTCTATTGATCTGCGTTGGAGGCCGTCGGGGGAGTCTATACCGCGTCACCAGAATAGCGTCGGATTAATGCTCCGATTCATTTGGAGGTAATTGTTACCTAAGGAGTGAGCGAACATTCGAAGCAAAGTTCAGTGACGCGTGCCCGGAAATGAGTAAACAAATACCATCATTCATTGGTATGCAAATAAATATTTGCGTACTTCATGATATGGGGCAAAAGGGTGGCTTTATATATGATATAATTATGAAAGAGATGCTCGGAAAGCCTGTAAATTTTTCATTTATTTTTATTTGAAATGCAATGCGAAGGCAAAGGATAAGTTAAATGTGAATTTATTGCAGATTTTGGCGCAAGAATTCGGGAGATATCATTTATGCTTTCAAGGTATATCCTATTACCACCATAAAAACATTAAGGGGCCGTAATAAGGTGGGATATTGGCTATTAACATAACCACTAAAATATTTAAGAGATATGGGTACTTATTATTTCGTAAATTTTAAAAGAAATTTATTAAAATATAAGCCAAAAATAAAAAAATCATTTCCGTCAACGTCAATGAAAAAGAGTACCGTTGTCTATTTCAGGTGAAACGAAAACATTATGGAGTTATCTAGTTAAGATAAGTCAAGCACATCTATACAAATTAGACTGCTCGATATCGAGGCAGTCGGTTCCGGAAAGTGGTCCACTCATCGTTGTGATCAGCGAAGATGGGGCTGATTAAACATATAGCCATGATAAAAACAACTTATTTTTACCGATATAAACTAAGCTATCTTGACTCTACAACGGAATGAACTACGGAAGGCGAAGAAAGCATCCCGTAACCCTAATGTGAGGAAGCCCCACTCAGCATGAGGGCAAATACTATCCATTCGCGGCATGGCTCGATACAGACTATACGCAAAGGGACCCAACATCACTAGCGGACAGCAAGAAAGCATACATGACGAGGCCCTTAGCATAGAGGGGGATACTACCTCACTTCACTTACTGGGCGCTCTCAACGGCACTATTGATACGGTCAACTCTTTATCTGCCTCAGTAAACCCGACCTCTTCACAGCGAAGTTATGACTCGTTAATCTTCTGCCGGCGTTACTCATTTGCTCGCTATTATAACATTAATAACATTTTGAAAGCAATCATCAAAATTAGTTCTGAGTGAAAAATGATGAAAAGAAATAAATTATTATTATTATTCAGATACAAGTGAGGCAACAGGAACAATGATGTTATTCATTTTAGAAGAATATTTAGACCCCCAAAATAATGCAGCAGATTCGTCTCTTAGGCTCGCACTATGGATCTTAGAGAAAGGAGATTCTGAATCAAAAGTTTTGGGTTTTAGGTATGATAAGAAAAACAGGATACTTCCAAGAGTAGCATCGTTCATTTAATAAAAGCCTTCTTAAAATGACTTTTTTTCCCGTATGAATAATTTTATATCCAATAAATTATTTTTTCCTTCTTTCGAGATCTCCATCAACGCTTTCATTAGCTCCGACCACGACTGTTGCAGCTACCTTTTTGCTAGATCAGTGGATTCCAGCCTTTGACCTCTTCAGTTAGGTCAAAACTGTGCACCGTCATATGCAAGCCCGATGTTACATAGGCAGCACTGGCTCTCTACTCGATCAGACAAAGCATTCATGATTCTGATTCTTACACTCGGTGAAACTATACCGGTGTCTGAGAGCCATACGTTTCCAGTTCTGGCCAATTACTGATTTTCTCTAATAATCGTCTGTCCCGCATGTGAGATCGTACTTTATCGATATTTGATGTCTGTTATATGCGACCCACACCCTCCCATGGCGCTTGAAGACCCGTCTCTTCTTTCCCGCCTTTCCTTAGTTGGTTGAGAGACTCTCTGTGAAGGCTTTTTACCTTGAAGAGTCCCTTGTAATAATATTAATACTTGTTTTGGGCAATTAAGAGCCGTAGACCCTCTCAGAACAACTACCTAGCACTGAGAGAGAAGGTTGGACGGAAGAGGTCGGAAACAAAAGGAAAAAAAGAACCAAAAAGAAGATCGTAAATACGGAGGAAGTGAACGTATGTCAAAGACATTTTGAGTTCGCTTGTAGAGGAAAATGAGTTCAAGAATACGAACAGACCGGGAATTTAACAGTGTTCTCTCTTTCTCTCTCTCTCTCTTTCAACCTCCCCTGTTTTAGTCGTATTCACTCGTCCGCTTTTGGGCTTATTTTATTTCTTTCTTGCTTCTTTCTCCCCTGCTTATTCTCACAAGGGGGAGAGTATCCCAAACACTGGGATTTGGGGGCGGGAGGGTGCACTAGTCTTTTACATATGTCCCAGGTTTTCATTTCCATCCAGGCCCCTTCCTTTTTGCCGGATCTTAGATATTCATCTTTGTCATCGAGATTGCGCCTTGATCCGTCTCGTCAGTTTGGTCCAAGAGATTCCCACGAACTTTTAGAAGACCGAATCGCGGTACCAAAATCGGGGAGAGTTGCGAGCAACTCACGAACACTTCAGGATACGTAACTTCCACACACACTTTTACTAGCCCTAATTTCATTTCTTAAGCCGATATACCTTGAAGTTTTCCCCTTGGAAATAAAATTCTAACATGGTTTCCCACTCCTATTTTATATAAAATATACCCATAGTTCCCCTCTCATTTTAAAAGTTTTTACTTTATACCAACACTTCACCTCGCTTTACTGTTTTACTGCTGAGTTAAATTATTTATTTGGGTGGTTCTGGCATTTTTTTCGCAAATGATTTGTTTGGGGGAAAATAATTCAAAAACAAAGGAGTTTTGAGAGAAAAATTAGCAAAAATCATTCAAATAACAGTAAAACACGGAAAAAAATATATAGCACAAGTATAAAGATTTCAAAATTGCTTCGTTTTTGAGATGTCTTAGAAACGGCGCATTTAAGAACCAAAGTCAAATCCACACAAAACTGAAAAACACAACATGACAAAACAAAAACAAAAAAGTCACTAAATCGCAAAAGCATATTAACGTAAAGTTAATTAGATAAGATAAATCTTAGGTTAAAGACCTAAGGTTCTCCTTAAATTTGGACCCCAAAACGCGCTATAAATATAATCAGCTGTATACTCATTTTCAAATCCTGGGAACAGGGAAAATGGAAAATATCTTTCGAATCGCCACGGCAAATATTTAAAGTCATATAATCTCAGATTGGGTAGCACAATGAAAATGGTTGCAATTCTGACCGTTTGACTATTCAAATACAGTGTACTGTAGTGCTAAAAATCATGGGATAGAGGTATGTAAAAGTAATGGTGGATAGCGATAGCGTGCCGTGACGTCATGGAAATTAGCAGACCTTTATCAGTTGTGATCTGAAATCTGCAGTGTCACTGCGAACACAGCTGCTTGGCTGCTGATACAAGGCGACGTGAATCATCCAAGTTCGAGAGCGGCTTGATAGGTGGTGCCAGACGAATGGGGCATACCATTTCTGAAACTGTGCGGACATTCAACATCTCGCGATGTACGATATCACGTGTGTACCGAGCATACCTAATTACTGCCCACTGTGGACAGCGCAGGGGCCGACCACAGGTGCTCAATGATCATGGCCAGTGGCGTCTGGCTACAATTATCCATGGTAACAGACTCGCTCTAATCACATCCACATTTACTGCAGGAGGTACCAGACTTATATCCATCAGGTCAATGGAGTGTTCTTTACCTTCCATCAGATATGGAAACAGAAGACTAATCAGATTTCGCTTATTAACACCACAACACAGGATCAGCGTTGTACTTGAACTCGTTAATTGGACCATAGAATACTGGAATCATGTGGCGTTCTGTGATGAGTCACGCCCCCAGTAGTTTAGGGCTGCTGGTAAGGTTAAGTTGTTTCGCAAACCCCATGAGGCCATAGACAACAGATATCAACAAACCACCTTGCAGGCTGGTGGTGGTTCCATACTGGTGTGGGGTGTGTTAAAGTGTATGGGTTGGTTCCGCTGGTCCGCCTAAATATATCATTTTCAGACGACAGCTGCGTTGCACTACTTGCTGGTCATTTGCATTGATTCATGGCCGCACTCCAACAACGATGAGATACTCAAGTAAGATAATGAAACGTGTCACCGAACCCAAGTTGTCCAGAATTGGTTCGAGGAGCCATCTGGAGAGTCCCGACGAGTGGTATGACCACCACCTTTATCCGACATGAACCCATAATGGGACATGGTGGACACGTTTATTCTCACTCAAGCTCCGACAACTACAAATATCACGGACACAGTACAGGAGTTGAGATGGCATCGGGTGTCATCTCTCCTGGGGTCTTCCATTCACTTTTGAAAAAGCTGCTCCGTAGAGTTGCTGCACTTTCCCTTGCTATAGGGCGCCATACACTATAGTAGGTACCTATGTATTAGATGTCCTTTACCACTTCAATATACTTTGCTCAACCGAAATAGTCAAAATGGCATCGATAACACATGGACGTTGTTCAGTGGTCGTGGCCATTTTCTATTTCGAAAGACAGTCCCCTGTAATGATTGGCTAGAAACATCAAATGAAGGTACCCAAGCATAAAAAAGGCATCTCCTCGGATAGTTTGTGAAGAAAGTGAAGAAGGAGGAAGTACAAATGTGGAGGAAGGAATATAACCGCAAATCCAGCCGCGGCCGTTGGGCCGAGAGGGATTTAGATGTCAGTCGCAGCTCGGTTGACCTTGCAGCAACTGACATCCCTCTGTGAGAATTCTTTACAAAATCCTTTGCCTCAATTTTTCCTGTTTAAAATATATTTCTAAAAAAATTATCGCAATTAAATGTCCCCCTTTTCAAATAACCCCTTATTTTTCAATAAAACACTCCTAGCTCTTTAAATAAAATACTCGCGTATTATCCTTTTTTAAATAAAATACACCGTTGTTTCTTCCTCTTTTTAACTAAAATATTCCCATAATTTCCCCTCTCTCTTTTTTTCCAAATACTCCGTAGCCTCCCTCATATTTTTAATTAAATACCACCGTATTAACCCCTCCTTTTTAAATAAAATACCCCGTACTTAGTCTTTCCATTTTTAAATAACCACTCCCTCGAAGTTCCTTCCTCTTTTTATAATAAAATACTCCCGTATTTCATAAACTTTTAAAAAATATAAAATACCCCTGGAGTTTCCATCTGATTTTAAAAATAAAATACTCCCCCTTTCGGAACGAAGCGTATTCGTATCCATTTTATTCTTTCAAATAAATTCGTGGAAGTCTTTAATTATTTCTTGCTGAAATACCTTTGATGCACCTACGGAACAAGGAAATGCGAAATCAAGACCCGCCATTATGATTGCACATCAAAGGCTACAACATAAAAACGTCGAATTACATACGCTCCGAATTGCGGGAAGAAGGCTGAAACCATGTACAATAACCCTTTGAAGTTACCACCATCGTGACTTTTAGCGATAGTCCTACTCGAAGCTTGTAAAAGTCCAGAGGTCTGGAAGAAAGCTTTAATAGGATTTCCGTTTAGAGGCTTTTTTCTATGTCGAGTCACGTTTACTGTTCTAAGAGGTAGTGACTTTCTTCGAATCGAGCCATAATATTCCGAGGGTCAAAAACCCGGAAATGCAAAAACAATATTCAATGCGGGTGGAAACCTGTTTGTAATTATACGGCCTTTAGAAATAATTATATAATACAGAATAGTGTTGAAAAATATAATTCATTCACTTAAAGTTAATGAAGGGAAGGATCTTTGTTTTATTTTAAAAATTTAAAAAAACAGCTTAGGGTATGAATTAAATATCGTTCATAAGACAAATCAAAATACGGAATAGATTTAACTCAATTCTCCCCGATTTTTCAAGTTTAGAATATAAAGCGACTAATTCCCCCTCTCCCCCATAAAACAGAATACGACGCGTAAAAAAGAGTCGTTTGTTCTTGGATCAGTGAGCCAGGCCCACGAAGATGACGTCATTGCGACCCAATCCTTTTAGTGACTAAATATTTATTACGTTACTTATTGTCGTGGTTAACGTTAGGAGAAAGCTTCATATAAACTTTAAACTCTTTGCGAAATATGCATTTAAAAATGAACACAATAAAATAAACATTAAAAATATTAACAGAATAAATGTCTAATTTTGCATATTATCATAACCCACGCCTGTTGCACCCGCATCATCGTTATGACTGATTTATTAATATGTATTTGGTACCGTAAGGTGCAGGGCGCTGTGTTTTACTGCCGCCATGCTGAAGGGACTTAGCGTCCCGTCCGACTCCTTCTTAGACTATCCTCTTTCTTCCGCTAACCCTTACCTAGCCTTTACCTCGTGTTTCTATACCAACTCTCTTTCACTATACTCTCGTCCTTTCATCCACCCTTTATGCTCCGTCATTTTCTCTTCCATTTTCGTTGTCCCCTTCTTACACTGCCGATGGATCAATCTGGTTACGGCTGCTCTCCTTTCGGACAACTAGAGAGATTTTGTACCACATTGATGGAGGACGTGGTGGCCCCGAATATCTCAGAGGCCTGTCACTAAGCCTGATCCGACGCTCCGACCTGCCTAACATGCCACGTGCAAGATTTGGTCTGGGCTCCCAAGGACTGGTGGTGATGGCGTATACTGCTTGTCATACCGGTATTGGTCTGGGCACGCAAGAGGCTCCACCCTGGCTGACCCCTTGTTGGGAGCAAAATAGGACCGTCGCAGGGGGACTGAATTATAATCAATGGCAATGAGTGACTATGTCCCCCTAAATTTCCTACATACCTTTGGTGGAGGTGCTCTTCTTTTATCACACTCAACCGATAGAGGGGTTTCACCCCTATTCCGTTTGGAACCCTACTCTGGTAGTTCCACCTTTTCTAAGGAGGTGGCACACCCTGTGCTGTCTCAGACCCATAATAAGTCTCTCGTATTGGGGAGGTGTTTACAACTCTCCAATATATACGGGTTCGGGGCCTTCCTCTTAACTCCCTTGTGTAAAGTTGCCTTCTGGAGACCCAGGGCTAGTAGTGGGCTACCGTATAATTTATCAGCCCCCCCCCAACTAAGGTCTTATAGAGGAGAGGGTGCTTCTTCCTATACATTTGTGACAGATTCGGAGTTTCTCCCTTACTTTATTTGGGAGAGTTGCCTCCAAGCGACTCTTCATTATGGGCGGGAGGAAAAGGTTCGCATAATAAGACCAATCTTCCCCGATAAGTCCTCGCAGCCGACAACGCCTTCGGCGCTTTGTTCGACCAACAGCAGCTGGAGTTCTGCCTTTGGGACGCGCACGGTCATTCGCGTGAGGGTCTTCTCTGCGAGGAAGGTTTTTGCTTCTCATCCGACCTAAGCCTGGACGCCATATTTCTTCAATGGAATTGCCGCAGACTCCGAGCCAATTGTGAGCAACTGCGGAGGCTCGTCTCTTCTAGGTACCCATAGTTCTTTTTCTGAACGAGACCATGCTGAGCGCTTGCCCCCTGCCCACCTTTACGCAGTATAATGGTTTTGCAACCCCACCACCACGAGATGAGGGCCGGGCAGGATGATGCGCGATTTTCACATTGCATTGCATGATGTCTATGTATGTTCTTCTATTTTCTATAAATACCTCCCATAGATATGTGGTGTGCGGTTATTTCTGACTGCATTACACTTTCAGTTGACTTTGACGAGGGGTACTGCCGGTCATGGCAGGGTTTCAGCGTCCCTTTTCCCTACTCATAGATTTGAACGGTAGACGCCTTATCTGAAAGAACTACAGGATCAATCTCAAGGCTTAGGTCCTTGCCGACCTGATAGACGAGCTGGAGATACATGTCTTAAATGTGGATAAGTTTATGCATCACTACCAGAGAACTGCTTCATTTTCCTGCTTCGATCTCTCCCTGTGCTTTCCGGATGCACAGCCTGATTTGGGATAGGAGGTGCTAGATGACCTTCCTGATGGTGATCATTTTCCTATTCAACTATAATTTTATGGAGCCCTGACGCCTGAAAATCCGCCTTAGTTGTGCTTGAAACAGGCGGGGGGGTCCGAATTTAAACAAATGACTATTTTCTCTTTCCCAGTAGAGGAGTTTCGGTCGGTAGATGAGGCCATTGAGTTTTTCTCCGCCAAGCTCATCGGCGTTTGCCTAACTACTATTCATAGGACCTCTGATGGTTTTACATGCCGTCTACTTCCCTGGTCGTCGGCGTAGTGTGAGACAGCCCCAAGATATAAGCGATATCCCTGCATGCGATATTACCCCGCTCGGTTTGTTTCGAAGCATGTTTCCCGCTCTTCCTGCAGGGCATACGTACCTTCCATTAATGGAAAGACCCCTCTTGCAGTGATGTGGAAATTAAGTCAAAAAGATTCCAGACAAGTTCTCGAAGGACGGCTCGCTCGTTATCCAGGAGAACGGGACCCCAATCTCTGACAGCATGTGTGTGGCGGTCTTTCGCGACTGCATTAATTACATTCGATTTCTCTAGTATTAAATGTACGTCGTAATGTTGTTGAACACTGCCGACTGAACTTTGCTTCCAGAGGGAAAGAACCGTTAACGATACGTTTACGCAAAGTGATTTATGTTCAGTGTCTCGATTCATGCGCAGACACCGCCTCTGGTCCGGACGATGTCCTGCATGACATGCTTCGACATCTAGGTGAGTGAGGCATGGCCCTTGTGTTAGATGTTTAACAGTATCTGGACAGGGGGTTTCCTCCAAGACTCCTAGGGAATAGATACTGTGCTAGCTTTTCGCAAACCGGGTAGAGAGCACTCAACTCTGGATGGTTTCGGCCCAATTCCTCTAACCTCCTGCGTGTACAAGTTGATGGAGAAATTGATAAATGTTATATTTTAGTTTTTTTCTGAACAGTGAATGTAACTTGCTTTCGTACAGTGCGGCCACCACAAGTTCCACTACACTTAGGATGCTTAGCGGTGACTAGAAAATTCTATCTGCTAGGCCTTCCTTCGTAAACAGCACTACACCACGGTAGTTTTTGATCTTGAGAAGGCCCAAGATACCGCATGGCGATACAGTATCATTGAGACCATCCACACGATTTAGGCGAGGAGGCGGCTCCCAAATTTTATTTTTGAATTTCTGTGAGATCTTCGATCCCGCGTATGGGTAGGGGAAGCTCTCTCCATTCCACGGGGCAGGAAGAGGGCGTCCCACAGGTAATGAGTTTCAGTGTCCCACTCTTTGCAATGAGCATCAACGGCACCACCTAGCTGCTGCTGGAAGTTGTTCTCGATACACTCTACTTAGACGACCTTTTGATCTCTTTTGGTGCGGCCCAGATGGCAACTCTGAAGCGTCAACTCCATTTTATTTGACTCTCTTTGGAGTTGGTCGCATACTCCTGCGCAGAGGAATGCGGGCCTCGTCCCGAGGCTGGATCGTGCCTACTTTTACTTTTTGTTTTTGTTTCGTTTCTTGTTTTTTTTGCGTTTATGTTTGATGTTTCTTTTTCTTTTTATTTCTTTCCTTTTTACTTCGTATTCTGATTTTGATCACACTTTTAAAGTAGCTTAGTATGAGGCTGAATTTTTAATCAATGCCACTTATGCCTTGGATGGTAGTCGACAGATGGACGCTTTAAAAACCAGAAGTTATTTGGATCTATCTGGTTGGCGTTGTGCTACCAAAATGACGCCACAAACTACAGACTGAAACTGTGCGGGTGAAACGCACAGCTCCATCTGGACGAATTGAATTCTTCATCAAATGGTTTTAAGAAAGATAAAAAAACTCCTTCTTCGACCTTAGACGAATTAATGCTTTTTCCATTCAGCAAGAGTCAAGTTACTACTTTCATCTAGGTGGGAAACACCATTCGTCCCTCGCATCGCGGACGAGATGCCCTTAAAGATCAGAATGATCATCAATGGTTAGTCAGAAGGCACCTGAGGTTGGCCCTTATTTTAGGGGGAGGGGTAGGGGTGTTCTAATAGTCCTTCGAAATTTTTTTACAACAGAAGAGGAGAGAGAGATGTGTGTACGATGTGATGTGGGGGAGGAAAGGAAATTGATAACGTTGTTATAGTGCGGAGTATCAGCGTATCCACCAATGGGCAGCCAGCTTATGACGTCACTGAAAGGTTTGTGTCCGCGCTCTCAAAGATCGAACCCCTGCCTCGACGTTAGAAACCTAACGCCTTATCCACTAGGCTATTGTAAGCTCCATTACTATGAGGTTCTTGATGAAATCAAACAAAACCAAAGCAAGATAAAGAAAATAATCTAAATTTGGGTACGTTCTCTCGCCACCCAGAGAAGATCCAAAGGATCGTCTAAAGAGACGAAGACAAGGCTGATTTCGCCCTCAGAAATTGTTAAAATAGGTTCCCCATCTACACGGTGAAGTAAGGGTAAGTGAGAAAGGAGCGGACATAATCTCAGAAGACAATTCGATTTGAGAGGAACCGGGAGGAGGTAACTTTATGTCCCTGGTACACAACCCGGATATGTCGTGTCATGGCATGTGTACCGAAGAAGTGGAACCTAATGGCAATAAAGCGGATGCGTCCATTATGCGCTCCTTTCCCCCTCTCGGGGGTATTAAAGACCCGCCACTTCCCTCGACCTTTCTCTCAGGGAGAGGCACTTTGCCATGGCACCCGGCTCTAAAGAATGCCATCTACATAATTCGTATTATTTAGAAGAAATGTCAACACGAAAAATCCCCCATATTACACCTGAATCCGACAAAAGCGATTTTGGACGTCCTCGTAAGAGAGGAGAGGTCCAGAAATCTGTACGTTTAGATCCGTCATGTCGCTCTCCTCAACCGTGCGACGACTTTAGGAACTTTCCTGCCAAATTTCTTTGCGCCTAGATGTCCCCCTTGTTTTCGTCCCCCTGTTTAAAAAAAAACAAAATCGTTTTTAAGACGGCAGGTATTTGCAACACAAAAACTAGCTTGAAAAACATTATCAGCGACGGCTTTCCCGCAGTGTTGTTTGCGCGCATCAATGCCAACTGGCCGAAATGAACTCGGTTACAAGTTAAAGGTTTAAGTTTTTCATCTGTCAAAACTTCCCTAATTATGGCCCATCATGGCCCAGCCCTGAAATAGAAAGTTACCTAATTCTGTTCCTCAAAGACGGCAGGGAACTATTTTAACGTCCCAAAATAGAATGGCCTTCCCCGAACTACGAACAGCGTCTAACACTAAAAATAATATCGCGGTACGAACAAAATAAGTGGACCGAACGAGTGGACCGATGTGTCACTCAATCATTCTTACCACGATTGGAGTCACTCAATCATTCTTACCACGATTGGAGTCACTTACTCAGTCTTACCATGATATGGCACTCACTCAGTCTTACATGATGTGGCATTCACTCAATCTTACCACTATATGAGTCACTTACTCAGTTCCACTGCGATGTGAGTCTCTCACTCAGTTTTAACGTGATGTAGCATTCACCCAATCTTACCACGATATGAGTCACTCACTCAGTCCTACTGTGAGGTGAGTCAGTCATTCAGTCTTACCAGAGACCAGTCTTACCAAATAATGAATTTGGGCAATAATATATAGTTATAAAAAGCATTTTTAATATAGGTACATAATTAAGTTTAGGGAGATTTTACCGCTACCGTCGCTTAAATTATAATTATTATTGGATTATTTCAACTCACAATTAAAAATGCCTAAAAAATATTACAGAAATCTCCACGGACCGCGCAAAATCATCTTGAGCGCCACCCGTTGCCCAAATGTGATAGAGACTTTGCAGCAAATTAGCGCAGATTGAGCACGTATTAGATCAGCTGGAGCAACTGGCACAGCCCATGTGTTCCCCATTTCCATGTGACCGTTCTACAAAGTTACGTACCTGTACAAATCTCAAAGAATACAAAAAGACGTTTTTTTCTACGCCATAATCGTCACATCACGTGAGGTTTATTAGACAATGCCTCCTACGCACTTTTCAAAGAGATCGCGCGATTTCTCTGAGCCAAAAGCAGAGCTCAAATATTTTAAACCGATCTTGAGGCGTCTCAACGGTGTCTCAAACGAATTGTTCCATGCCCGGCAATTCTAGACCGATAGTGCTTTGAGACCTTCAACTGGGCAGTTCCCCCAACCATTCGTCAACTTTATTTAACCTTCTATAACGTATATAACCTTATTTAACCATATTTATACTTATTTACATAAATATTTCAATATATATATATATATATATATATATATCCTTATGAGATCCGATTCCACATATTGCGTTCAGTCATTGTTATAAATTTCCTAATCAATCAATAACCCCTTGTTATTCAATTAGTAGGATTCTAAATTTTGCATTCATATTAATTGTTAAAGATTAATAAATTTATTTTTATGAGCCTCGGTGTTATTGTACTTTTTCCCTTAACGTATTTCCAACCCTATTTACGCAGAGTAGGTTAGCTATCCAGGCAAAGTCTACTTCATTAATACTCTGACGTTAAACCGCAATGACTCCTGTAATCTTTTTTTCTCAGATCTCATTCAGGCGATGGCGGCAAATAACGAAGGCACCACCGACGGTCGCAAAGGCAAACGAAAGCCATCTAATATTTAATGGCCTTATCTGTTTCGATTATCAAAGGAATCCTGATTGACGGTATTTATTTGTGCACAACTATGAGCTACATAAACTCAGCCAAACTTAACCAAAGCAAATCGAATTTAAACTAATCAATCTAAAACCTAACCTATTTCCAGCAAACATTATCCAGTCGAACCTAACCTAAGCCATTCAGACCTAACCATTCCTATCGAAACAACCTAAACTATTTAAACTTAACATAACCATTCAAACCTGACCTAAGCCGTTTGAATCTAACCATATCCCATCCAAACCTAACCGATCCCAAACTAAACTAAGCCTAACACAACCAAGCCAAACCTATACCAAGAAAAGAGAACCCAACCAAATTAATAGCAACCCAACCAAAGTAATAGCAACCCAACCCAGTCAAACCTAGCCAATATCAAACAAATCAAATCTAATCAATAAACTCAAACTTAACCTAAGTCAACATAACCTAATCAATTTTTTAAAAGTTTCTTCATTATTTTTATCGTTATTTTTGTACACTGTGTGAAATTTTGTTTTTTCAACACTATGTTCTCCACAACGGAATATTGCCTTCATGCAGAAAGGAGGAGGACACTCAGGAAAGTTTCGTACCATCTCCTGATCCTATAACCCATCAAGGACGCTCAAAAAAATTTCGTGCCATCTTCTGATCCTATAACCCATCGAGGACACTCAGGAAAGTTTCGTGCCATCTTCTGGTCCTATACGAGTAACACATCGAGGACACTCAGGAAAGTTTCGTGCAATCTTCTGGTCCTATACGAGTAATACATCGAGGACACAGGAAAGTTCCGTGCCATTTTCTGGTCCTATAACCCATCGAGGACACTCAGGAAAGTTTCGTGCCATCTTTTGGTCCTATAACCCATCGACGACACTCAGGAAAGTTTCGTGCCATCTTCTGGTCCTATACGAGTAACACATCGAGGACACTCAGGAAATTTTCGTGCCATCTTCTGGTCCTATGACCCATCGAGGACACTGAGGAAAGTTTCGTGCCATCCCCTGATCCTATACGAGTAACACATCGAGGACACAGGAAAGTTCCGTGCCATCTTCTGGTCCTATAACCCATCGAGGACACTCAGGAAAGTTCCGTGCCATCTTCTGGTCCTCTAACCCATCGAGGACACTCAGGAAAGTTTCATGCCATCTTCTGGTCCTATAACCTATCAAGTTATCCATGTACATGGGTTATCCCCCCCCCCCCGCATGCATTTTCATTACATCTAACTTTACTACTCTTTACAAGCCATTTTTGTAAGTTCCTTGTAGAAATGTCACCGCGAAGATCAGTTGCAAAAATATTGTTTATACAGAGAGGAAAGTTTGCTTCTATTACAGTTCCAATATTGCACCTTCTATCAAACTTTGAGGCCCTACAGAGATTTTTAATCAAACTTTGACGAAGACCAGCTGAAAAATGACGTGAAATGTTTCATAAAACGGCGGGGGGAAGGGGGGCAGCAGTTATCAAAAGAAAAGTAGAATTACTTAAATAAAATCAAAGACAATTAATATTTGAATTAAATTTACAATTAAATGATGACATCTAAATAAATCAAAGGATAATTTTTTTAAACAAGATTAGACGTTCGTTTTGTCCTATCAAAATTAATTCACGAGTTCTTTTTTTAATTAAAAATAAATAAATACCAATGGTATAATCAAGAACTGCACGTTAAGTGAAAAAAAATTGGAGTGAAGGAGAGACGAGTTAAAACAATGATGGATTTATAGAAAGAAAGGCCTATTGAAAGATTGAAAATGACAAAGACAAAGATTACCATAGAGAAAAATAGGGCTAAAGGAGAAGGTAATATATAGTTTGAGATGCTCCTATGAGGGGCACAGGTACTCAGGAATACCTAGTCGTTGGTCTTTATGTGACTTTAGGTATAGAGAGTGTGAGATTCCAAGGAGGTTGAAAATTAACCCTTTAGCGAAATTCGATTGTCCCTGCGGCCTAAAAGGTTGAGAACCATAATTAAAATCCATTTCTAACTTAAGGAGTTGCCCACTCTTGCCCCAAGAGCTTTGCTCCACATGGGTTTGATTAGAAGCGTTACCTATATATTCCTGTGACGTAATTTTGTATAATTATTTTTATTTTATAATGTTTTTAATCAATAAAGATTTGAATTTCAATTTGAAAAGTTAGGAGATTTGCGTGACCTTCATTCCCTAACAACCTACTTACAGGCTCTGTTATCTAGATATTTTCACTTCCTTTAATTTTTCCCCTTTCGGAACATGTTTGATAAATGTTTTAGGTAGATGTGCCCTCGCTGCTCTTCATCTTTTAAAGAAGGGATTAATAAATCAAACAGGCTAAGGCTCCAGGCCCACGCGTCTGACGATGCATCAGAGTCTACCTTTCTCCATAGACCAAGGCTAGACACAGCCTCAGGATTCCCTATTCCTCTTTCCGAGCAGCCTATCCCTGCCCTAGTGTCCAAAGTCTAACCCTCAATTTCGACTCTTCCGCTCCTCAATTTACTCTCCCCTACAGTTCTCCCTTGAATTGCAATAGCCTACTGGTTAACTGGGAGGAGCTTCTTTCTTAAATTTCTACTGACCTTTTAGTTTTTGTCTCGAGTAATTGATCCTGAGATGCCATCAGATCCCTAAAGTCTCCAGTCCTTCCCCTCCAGATATGGCTGCGGGGGAGTAGACATTTTTCTGCCTGTCAATACCATATCGCTCTCGGTCCCACTTTCCGCACTAACTTCATGCGGCGATCGTTTACCTTTTCTTGTAGCAACAGTACACTGTATGCTCGGTTTACCCCCCTTCTCATCAATGCTGTTCTTCTGATATTCATTGTAACCTGATTTTTCTACTAACCCCAATTTTAAGAGATTTCAAAAGAAGGACCCCCACCTTAGGCGAATGTTGCCCTAGTTATCTTGCATCTACTCTCCTCTTTTTTATGGATGAGCTGTCATCTTGTCTGAACTCCGGTTCACATACCTATCTCTACCGTTCTACTGGGACTATATCCTGTCTTGAGGTCTCCCTCGTCTCTCATGAGGCACTACTAGACATCTCTTTGGCTTTATGACAGGATGACTTCAGTAGAGACCACTTACCAGTTTTTTCTAGTTCTAGTACCGTAGCCCCTCTGCGATGTGACACTGTCACTTTTCACAGGGTAGACTCTTGTCCGATTACTGTATCGGCACAACTTCCTCTGATAGGTTGCTTTATTTTTTCTGGTTGATAAGGCCCTTCAGAGCTGCGTACTCTTCTACCCACAGTCTTCGGGCACATTCAGCCCCCGAGTGGTCTCCTAGTGTTTACCCGAGCATAGTGAATCAATTCACTCTTAGCTGTATACAACTGCCATTACTACTATATCCATCTTCTCCAACATAAGGTAGGGATGAAGCACACTAGAACATCACTACGTAATCGGACGCTATCCTCTCGGAAGGCTCTAATCTTTTGTCTTTCTTTTTTTCCCTTCAAGTTATAGGAACTGGTAAGTGGCTCGTCAGGAAAGCCGGCCCCGTTCCACCCACCAGTCCCACGGATGATGACTCGTTTCCTTTAAGGGGGGAGTGGCTGTTGAGAGGATGTTGAGGTATACCTGTATAGACTAGCTCGAAGCTCAGAGTTTTACACAAGTACGGCCAGGGAGCTGGCCACAGGCCGCTTGAGTTATGTCTGGGCGATAAATAAAGAGTGCGAATTACGGTTGCCGGGTATAGATTAATGGCTTGGCAAGTTGCAGATCAAAGGATATATAAAAACAATATACCCCAAAATATAATTTTAATATATTATATATATATATATATATATATATATATATATATATATATATATATATATATATATATATATATATGATGAAAATTAATGCAATATCACAAGAAAAGATGAGGAATTAAACCACATTCTCCGAAGACAATTTAATTCAGAACAGTTTCGGTGTATCTCACACCCTTTTTCAACTGACACTGGGCAGAAAATATAAGAGAAATGCATATAAGCATAACACAAGATCCCCTCTTTTTTCACCCAATCCCCTACTTGTGGCTAATATGGAGGGGGGGGGGTAGGCCTAAACATTTTGAAGGGCTGGCATTTTACTATTTTGTTTATTTGCGATCTTATTACAGGATTAAAAGAAAATTGACCCTCAGATAAATTTAAATTAGGAACTGATATCGTCAGTTCCTAATTTAAATCTATCTGAGGGTCAATTTTCTTTTAATCCTGTAATAAGATCGCAAATAAACAAAATAGTAAAATGCCAGCCCTTCAATATGTTTAGGCCTACCCCCCCTCCAGATTAGCCACAAGTAGGGGATTGTGGGGAAAAAAGAGGGGATCTTGTGTTATGCTTATATGCATTTCTCTTATATTTTCTGCCCATTGTCAGTTGAAAAAGGGTGTGAGATACACCGAAACTGTTCTGAATTAAATTGTCTTCGGAGAATGTGGTTTAATTCCTCATATATATATATATATATATATATATATATATATATATATATATATATATATATATATATATATATACAAAATGGGGAACAAATTACTTATGACGGTTAGATAAATTATGTGAAGATTAACGAAGTAATCTGGGAATGACCATACACGAACACTTTACTTTCAAGCGCGGGCGAATTGGATGGAGGGTGGAAGACAACGGCGCTGGTCTTCAAGAAGATACTTCGGGGAGTCCTGACTAGGAGGACTCAAAGATGGTGTTGGATTACTTCGTGATGAAGAATGAGATTTTGTCTGCTCCAGAGAGACGTAATTTCAACTCGAGACGATTCTGCTGATCGGCATTGAGTTTCAGTCTCGAAAGACGGGAATCTTGATGGGGTGGTGAAGATGAGAGGGCCGCACAACTCTCCGGGAAGAAGGGGGTTCGATAGCTTGCCTCTGAACAGGGGCCAAAGCTTAACGAAGGTAGATCTGCTGACGAGATCTTCGATGACGTGTTACGGGGGGGTCACGGGAAACAGACGGCAGTCTGGACGGAGTGAATGGCGGGCTTTCAATCTCCTCGATAGATGGTGAGCTTTGGGTTAAATACCCGGCTGGCTACTCTGCTAGACGCCTCAAGGCCTTGCGGTCCCCAATGAATTCTTAGCGCCAGTCTAAGCAATCACAATTCATGATAACGCGTCGTTCCAGACGATAAAACTCGCCTAGCGATATAGGAGTATAGTTAATATGGCCCCGCACGGCGTTATCGCAGGGAAAGGGGGCGATCGGCGTCTGAAAACAAACACAGCTGGGACGGGTGATTAAGCGAGTGACGGATTATTCCTCGACTTTCTAAAATTTTCACGTTGGCTCACGTGGTCTTGAAAGAATAGAGGGTTATCGCCAAGGGACTTCCTCTCACGGTATTCCTTCAAGGGCATTCCCTCTCAGAGGATGACCTTCCATTTTGCCTCAATCTCAAAAGTTCACATGGGTTAGCCGACCACGTCCCTTCTACCTTCTCCCACTACAGCAGATGAAGAGTATAAAAGCTTCTTGCCAATAAAGGAGATGCGACACGCCATTTCTACATGTAGGTACACTGCACCTAGTGCATTCTGATGGAATTATATACTCTCTTCTCCAACGTTGCCAAGTATCAGCCCTCTATTTTCACCCAGATTCTTATAGCTGGATATAGCTTGATGGTAGTTCCTATTGGTTTGGTCTGAGGCAATCGCAGTGCTTGTCCTTAAACGGGACTCTGAGCAATCGGAAGACTCATATGACCATCCCGTATCAATAATATGCTTCCGCCAATTCTGCAGGATTTCGATCCCCTTCTCTACTTCACTCAGGAGGCATTCTCGTACCGTAATCTTTTGTTGGCTATATATTTCAATTTCCGCTAAACCTAAATACTACCTGCTACTAATCCATCATATCCAGTTTGACATTCATTTCCAAGTTGCAGCGAGCAAGATCTTTTTAAGGAAAAGTGAGTTCCTTTAAATCAAGCGTTTTTCACTTGAGAAGGTTGTTCCAGAAGCCTGGGTCACGAAGATCCTCCTCTTGTGCGGTGAACACATTAATAATCACTGCTATTCCATTTGCAATATACTTAAAGCCGATTATCTAGTGAGATACTACCGCGTTAGATCTGTCCCCTTGGTCACCCGACAACTCAAACTTGGCATCGTTGCGGCAGTTAATTAGGCTACATGTCAGTCATTCTCTATTTCCCCGCCACAAGTTATTCTCCGTCCTCTTCCTCCCCCGTCCCTAGCAAACGTTAACGCTTTTTTCCTATTTATATCCAGCGATCCAATTAGTGAGGTTCTAAGTCCACATTTTTGACGAGAGGATTTCACCGACGTTACACGCTCTATCTCTCTCATATCTTCAAACCATCCGTCAAACATTGCATGGGGTCCTGACCGTCTCATATTACTCCAACTCTCCGTTATTTTGGTTCGGTCTAAACACGACTTTATCTTCAGAGTGAACACCTCAATCGCTTTGTTTCAATTGTTATTTAGGCTCTTTAATTGCCAACCTTCTGGTGGAGTGTAATACCTCCTCCCTGTCAGATCGACGTAACTTGCATTTATTAGTGTTTCTGATGGCGTTCTGTGCCCCATCTAATAAAGACCACAGCGCCTATCAAGGACAGTGTGCCCTCTTCTCCACCTTTACTTTCCCTCTGGCCTCTGTTTATTTGATCTCCACTGATAGCTTTCCCTGGATGGTATATCCCGCAAGAATTGGTAATATACTCCTACAAGTTGGGAAATACTCGAAACCAGCTAGTGGTGTCCAATCAGAATTCCTTAGTCAGATATCTGATTACTCGCAGGGCGCAATCACCTTCACCGATCGCTCATGTTTCGTTCACAACTCATCTGCTGGCTTGTGGTGGAGATGGTGCCTCGAAGTTCCTCTTCCACCTTCTCCCGCCGGTTGTTTTCTATTTTAATCACTGTTATACACCATCCAGGAGGGCATCCATCTCATCTCTCTATCCCTTTTCACTAAATTTGTGTTAGATACGGATTTTCGAAGCACGATTTATGCAATATTCCAGTACTCACCCACAGCACCCCTTGCTCCGCCAGATCCGTCTGCTCTTGTATGAGCCTCGTCCTAATAGCTTGTAACCGTCTACTGGGTGCCTTCCCATGTTGGTGTAGCAAGGTTTAAAGAGGTTGACTGAACTGTTAGGTCACTATCTGCTCCATGAGGTCCAGTCCTCCATTCACTGATCTCCCTTCAGATTAAAATCCCTCATTCGCTTCTAATCTTCATTTTTGTGCCGCTTCTGGCCTTGGAACATACTAAGCTAATGCACGGACCCCTTGTGTCCCACGATCTACTTCCTATTTATAACTCCTGCCATATCAGTCACCTTGTTCCACCTGCGAGTGTGCCAAAGCCGTCTTCGTTTCTTTGCTTTCCTTTCTTATTAACCAGACTCAGAGTGTTTGCGTCTAATTCTGACTGAAATACCCGATTCTCCATAAATGGTATTTTCTCATGACTTTCCACATCCTTTCTCTTTCTGATATAATCGCATTATCGTTCTCCCAGCTCCAGGGCCCATTTTCCATATGGTAATCAGCTCTATTGGGGGCGATGGAATAGCATCAATCGTTCGACATCTTCCATTAGTATCTTTTGAGAAGTATTAGAATTGCTCAATCGCAGGATCAAATTGAATCGACGAGATAGCCTCCAACTTGATTACTCAACGAAATAAATACAGAACTTAATGTTTATAAAAGCGTAAAAACCAACCGATGTCAGTGTTTTGGAAGAGGCGATCTTAATGGAGGTTGTGAAGTTATAAGTGAAAGTGCGTGGAAGGAAGATAGCCCGAGTAACACAGATTACAAGAGGGAGGGGGGAAGGCGGACCATTTTTCTGAACCTTACGTTTCCTTGTCCCGCAATTGAGGTAAGTCCCTTTATAGGACTCCCCTTTTAAAATCTTGCTGCAATAAATAGGTAATCCACCCATGACACTTTTCCGAAATATTTTTTAAAAAATTAGTTCAGGATCGGACCAGCGCAGGAACAGTGAAATTAAAATATTTTTAAAACCTGTGACAGAATCAATTAAACCTAATTAATTAATATATAATTAAATCTCATTACCCAAAGATCCTAAAGTTTCCTGCTGGAAGAAACCTTCATTGATTAAAGAGTGAGAAGCTTTGTTAGGGAAAGAGCTCGTCGGCCTCCAACCAGAAAGAGCAAAGCGTTGGTTATTTTGCATAATGTTAAAGGTGATTGACCAAGATGGTATGAATGGAAAGAGGCGTGTTTTCAGCTACTCTCCTCCTGAGACGAGAAAATGCGGGAGGGCGTGGTAGCGAGGGCGTTATCGCAGGTGTTCGAGAAAAGGCTTTAAGGGCCGGGGCAGGATCGCCCGCGCTTATGCGATGTACACAGTGCCCACGTAGTTGCCAGCGACGGTGCACTTGCACAAACAAACATATCAAGGAAGCGGAAAATTTGCAAATGCCTGTAAAATATGAGAAAGGGAGGAAAATTCAGGACAAGACCGAATGAATATTTAAGCTCAGTCGACACGGAGCCATATCTTAAAGGAAAACAAAGACCATATCAAGTAGACTTGATTATACCGGGTGTCGCAAAATTGAGTGCATATTTTGATGAAATTGAAAACTTTTCTGAAAAATTCATGTTGAATTATGTTCATCATGTTCAAATTGTGCTCTGCACAAAATTGTAGTGTTCCGTGTACATGGTGTGCCAAAATTTTAATTTGTTTTTCAATCCTTTTCATAACCTTTTAATAATGAATACAGAAGAGCGGATTTTTGTTTTGATAGCTCGTATCAGATGAGCGAAATGTAAAGAAGTAGGAGAAAAGTTGCAAAGAAAGTTTAGAAAACGTGGACCTACAGACAACGCGATCCGTTCACTTGTAAACAAATTTAAAAGAACCGGATCCGTACATGGTGAGAAAGGAAGAGGACAGAAAAGATTGCCCGCCAACAAAACTGAACACATTAGACAATAGTTTGAAAATTAATCAAGAACTTCGGTGAGAAAGGCCAGTCAAAGACTTGATATGCCCAAGATAACAGTTCACAGAGTCTTGTGTTCATCACTTTTGAAAAAGACTTATCACATTCAATTACTGCACTTCCTTAATGAAGAAGATTATTCAAATTGAGCAGCAAGTTGCGCAGAATTTGTGAATCAAATTGAAAATGAAAACCTATTAGATAACATCTTATTCAGTGATGAAGCGACTTTCCACATATGTGGTAAGGTTAATCGACACAATTCTATTATCTGGGCAAATGAAAGAGCAAGTGGTTTCATGGAATGGAAAAGAGACTCTCCAAAAGTTAATGTGTGGCTTGGAATAACCAAATTTAAAATTTGTGGCCCATTCTTTTTTCATGAAGTATCTGTGACAGGCAACATCTACCTTGATATGCCCCAACAGTTTTTAGAACCATAGCTTGTTGATGATAACATTGTTGATAGTGTTGTGTTTCAACAAGATGGTGCACCATGTCATTATGCTCTAATTGTCCGAGATTACTTGCACAGTGGCTTTCCAAATCGAAAGATTGGACATGGAGGAGCTAGAACTTGGCCACCGCGTTCTCCAGATTTAACTTCCCTGGATTTTTAGACGAGTGCGTTTAGTCGCGTGCGACTTTATATCTCAATATACCGGTCGGTCGGTCCCCGTTTTGATTTTCTTTGTTTTGGTAATAACATTGTAACTATTCAGCCGATTCTAACGAAATTTGAAAGTCATATGTTGTTTTATAGTCTCCTTTGAATGATATAATTGCCAAAGTCCTCCCAACGTTAACCAGGGAATTATTTTGTTTTGGCAATAACATCATAACTATTCAGCCGATTCTAACGAAGTATGAAACCCTTATGTTGTTTTACATTCTCTTTCCAATGATATAATTGCCAAAGTTCTCCCAAGGTTAACCATAGAAATGTTTGGCAATAACATCATAACTATTCAGCCGATTCTAACGAAATTTGAAACCCTTAT
This sequence comes from Ceratothoa steindachneri, assembly GCA_963969495.1. Classification (NCBI taxonomy): domain Eukaryota; kingdom Metazoa; phylum Arthropoda; class Malacostraca; order Isopoda; family Cymothoidae; genus Ceratothoa; species Ceratothoa steindachneri. Next base: position 158,030,389 of record OZ018324.1, on the reverse strand, counting down.
GTTGTTTTATATTCCCTTTCAAATAATATAATTACTAAGGCCCTCCCAAGGTTAGTCCAGGGATTATTAAAAGCTTTGTAGGTCGCAAGGTCATAAATCAAAATAAGAGAGAGCACGCGACTTTGGTCTTCAGACCTAGTTTTGCGTGGAGTTTTATCAAAGCAAAATTGTATCAGCAAATATTAGTAAAATTTAAAGAACGCTTACTTACAGCAGTGATGGACATAACAACCGAAATACTTAACAATGTTTGTCGCAATGCTAAAGATCGATTTGAAATTTTCAGAGATACGGGCGGAGCATATGTTGAATAATTTAAATAAAGTTTTTCTTTTCTTTTGTTTTTGATGATTTGTTGTTTTCATTTTGTGATCATAATTAAGCCAGAAAGATAATTTTTTTTATATTTTTAATATCCATTGAGAAGAGATTATGAAAACGATTGAAAAACAAATTAAAATTTTGGCACTTCCTGTACACGGAACACTACAATTTTGTGCAGAGCACAATCTGAATATGATGAACATAATTCGACAAGAATTTTTCATAAAAGTCTTCAATTTCATCAAAATACGCAATCAATTTTGGGACACCCTGTACTTATAAGTAGGAAAATACACTTAATTCAATTGAATTATTTTTTATTTTTTATTCAATAAAATCAAAATCGAGGGTAATATTGGTGCCCAGTTGTTAAATTGAAGTTCTTTAAGAGGTGAAGTTAGGGGTGGTAAAAAGTGAAAGATACACAAATTGTAGCATAATGGACTAAAAGTGTTGAAATATCAAATTTGAATTAAAATTTAGTCATGGGTTTTGTTAAAAAACTGAAAATTCATGAATCTTGGTTTTCAACCGCATGAAACGGTCCACCATTAAACCCCGCAGTGAACACCTCTTCTTTGTCGATCCCTGGATACTTGTATCGATCCCAAGAGATCGATGGTGACCAATTTGGTGACTGATCTAACCGATCGGAAAAACTGCTTCCCGCATTCAGAATTTTAACCTGATTGGGTATGGCGGTTGACGCATGTTGTTGCAACCCTTGTTTAACAGCAACTCCCTACGGAGATTAGCATCCAGGGGCGCAAATCCTTGCTAAACACCAGCAAAAGTAGAAATATAAATTATAATTAAAAAACAAAGAAAAGTATATGCATATATATATATATATATATATATATATATATATATATATATATATATGTAGAAAAAAGGAGATGAATAGACGAACCAACAATGACAAGGTCACAACGCGACTAAATGGGAGGAAAAGAAGACCAGATGACGAGAAAAAACCCGAGAGATGCCCCCTTCACCAGGGCAAAACTCAACTTATTTTGATCTTTATATACCTACTGTCATGGTATGACATTACATTATATCAATACCATATTATATCTATGGGGGGAGGGACCGATAACTTCAAGACGAACCGACAAAAGGGACGGAACCCCACGAGTTTCGACGGGCGAAACAACTAGATAAGAGTGCAACGAGGTCAGGTATATTATGGGCAATGGCAAAGCTCAAGGTTTTTCAAAGAGGCATGTACAAAAATATAATTTTATTTACATAAAAATAATGAGAGAAATGATGGGCAAAATATTCATCAGAGAATAAAAGGGAAAAATTACATCACATGAACGAAAGGGGGAGAAATTGTAGTTATGAATCAGACTATTAAGTTAAAACTTAAGGTGTTACGGGAGGAGACTATTCAAATGGGGGAAATTATGCAAATGGGTTACTGGAGGGGGAGAGGGGTTGGCTTACAGAAGATTCCAGATGAGACGTCAGGGTAAGGCATCACGGATGTCTTCTGCACGTGAGGCGAGGCCACTCGAATTTTCTGAGTGGGATGTTAAAGTGATGACGGTCTCCAAAAAAAGGGGGGGGCGGTTACGTCCGGTCTAGGGGAGAGTATTTCGGCCACCCAAAAACGAGGGGCGAACGAGGAGGACTTCGACAGGAGTTGACGAGAAAGGTCGCAAAAATCACTCGGTAGCGATCGTTAAATGGAATTACCTCACTGGCTGGGGCTAATTCCAATACAAAAAAATAGTTCAACTTTCACTTTGCTTTGTTGTTAGCACCTGACTTGGAACTAGCGGAATTTTCTTGGGGTCCGGGCGAGACTTCTCAACTCTGTCCTTGTCTCATGGGAAGCGAGCAATATATATGTCTGAAGCTCTCCCCGCTCTACTCTCGAATGGCCTCGAATCTTATTGCCGAGGCTATTCTAGGCCGTGTAAAGGTGAATCGTGGTGGACGCAGTTCAAGGCTACCGCTTGTGGAAGGGGAGGGGGGCTAGGCTTATCAATTTAAGCCTAAAAGAACCTTCTAGAGTGCAAGGAAGTTCCGTGCTCGACAAGAAATTCCACGTGGAATTCCCTCATACCTATCACACATTTTCATTCTTATTACATCAAATTCAAATTCAAATTCCCTGCCCAAACCCCGCCCCAAAGGCCTTAGACCTGATAAATGGTCAAAGGGGCATAGAATGAGCCATTCCTCGGTTCCTTTCTCCACAATGGACTTCTTGTGGAGGGGAGGGAGGGTTCTTAGTGGTCATCGTCTACTGCCCAAAAGCTGTACAATTCTAAGCCATGGGAGTCATCATCAAGAGGGACGAAATGCCCCAGCCAACGAGGGTAGAAGGGGAATCGTCTAGATATTATACTAATGACACCCAAACATTTGCGATCCCCCCTCCCTCACTTCCCACTGCCCATTACTATACATGGGCATCCTTTAAAGCCACGATACGTTAAAAAAAGTAATACATGGAATTTGTAAAAAAAGTTACAAGGGAATTTACTTCAGTAAGTATTTAGAAGAGATTCATAAAGAAAGTGGCGGAGTTAGGGGAAGTAAAAATGTGTGGAAGGTAGAATGGAATAGTTCTGATGCTAGGGACAAGGGAAGGCACAACTCTCGTGAGCCCACGATGTGGGAGAGATAAATAGCAGTCTAAGAAAGTTCACGACCGGTGAATCTCCCTATTCAGTCAGATGCCATTTGATGCACTCATGGCCTTATTATATTAGGAGGTTCTTACTTCAACGCCTTTGACAAATTTCATGTTCATATTTAGTTAAACTGCACGACGTGCAACTGACACCAGACTGCAAATATAATTACTGCACCGCTAGGAAATGTTTACTAATTTTTTTTTAAAAATTGTATTTCTTCTTTATTTTGGAAAAATAAATCATTTGCATTTATTCTTTACTTTGTAAAAAACTTTGCATTTCTTCATTATTTTGTAAAAAATCCTTGTATTTCTTCTTTGTTTTGTAAAAACTTTGTATTTATTCTTTAATTTGTATAAACCATGTAAATTTATTTTAATGGAAACCCAAGACCCCAAAATTCCTAGAAAGAGGAAGAGTTAGGAAATGACGAAAACTCTTGGAATCACAATTTTCTTCCCTAAGGGATAATTAATGCACTAATATTTATTTCTTTTAAAAAAAATACTCTTCGAAGTATCAATATGGTTCATATCAGAAAATTGCCATGAGGGACATTCAAAAAGTTCGCGGGAAAAGATGAGAATTAATGAAAATTAAGCCTCGAATTTCAGTTCTTGCCCCGGGCATAAATGGCAATGAGAGGAGAAGGGAGTTTTTAAGGGCGGTGAAGCGCGCCAACCCCACTTTGTTGGAAACTCGTCGATGTTGTTGGAAACTCGTCGACCATTCATGATTTGGAGAGAGAGAAAGTGAGTAGATGGATTGAAGAAGCAGCGGGTTGAAGAGAGCCACCATTCTTGGTGGAGTTATGAAGGTTTGTGGAGGAAATGCTTAAAAACATCAATAATTGCACTCTATCTAGTCCTAATTCTGACCCCGTGCCCCCAACCCATTTTACAGGGGCTAATTTGCAGAAATAGGGTTTCATTTTAACCTGATGTTTCTGACTTCTTAATCCTTAAAATCAATGGGATCGAACACCGCCGTCTATTGGGAAGCTCGTAGCTGACGCTAACCGGTAGATGCGGAGTTGGACTTCCAGCGTCGAGGCACGAGGACTTTCCCAGCGAGCACGATCACAAAACTGAGTGATGGACTGAGCTGGCCGTCCATTTACGGAAAAACTGATACTTACTTCAGTAGGGGGTAGGTTGCTCTATCTGCATCATCACGAACATATCCAGTGAAACACCGCTATCATTCCCTTTTCCGCCTTCACAACACAACAGTCACACTCTCATCCGTTCCAGAACAGTGCCGGAGCGAATATCTCTGCACTTTAACTCGATGATCTTTTACCTCAATATGAAGAAATGAACTTCCATTTCAATATCTTTTTATAAAAAAACGCTCACCCTGAAATTGAAAAATCGATTATTGCATACGTAACTCCATTGCATATTCCATCTAATATAATAAAATATTATATATATATATAAAATAAGAAATAGAAATTTGACGTGAATAAGCACACGAGACGAAAGAAGAGCAAGGAGAGCAAAGGCCACCACGATGAAGACAATCCACATTGAGGAGACAGAAATAACGCTATTATGGGGAAGAAATGACTTATTCTAGCTACGAGTTGAACAAAGGTCTCCTGATTACTGGTAAGATGCTCTAATATTAAGCTACCAGGTACCGAAATTCAAACATACTCAAAGCGTCACCCTACTAAAGGCAATATGTCTCCAAGCTAGAAGTACTCCCAAGGGTTTTATATACCAAGCTTTAACCCAATCACAATTTAGAGTAAATACATGTTATGTAAGTAGTAACAACTACGACAGAGGTTTCACCATATTTAATTTCTGATTTCCAGTGTCCCTTTCTCTTTCTTAAAAAACTACTCTTTCTCGTCTCATGTGCTCATTCACGTCCAATTTCTCTTGTACTATATGGTTTGCAATGCACAATCTCTGCATAATTCTTTCTGTCTTTAAGACGTTTTTGAAAGGTATAAATTATATATGGTGAAAGCCCGCGATATTTCAGCCGAAAATAAATGGATTTTTAAAATTAAAAAAAATATCAACTAGATTCTGGCTAGCAGATAACTGTTTACTCAAACTAGCCGCCTTCAGCTTCCACCACGGCCTCAAGACGGCTCCGGAACCTGGCGCATGGGTTCTTTATTGTTTTCCTGGGAAGATCTTCGAACACCTCATTTATCTTGGCCACCAGTTTGGCCTAGGAGTTACAGGCAGAGCGGCTGGTGTCTTTCTCAAGCGCGCCCCAGAGATAGTAATCAATGTGATTAAATCGGAGAATCTAGGAGGAAAAAGGTGGGGCAAGTGAAATCGCAGAAATTTCCAGACAACCACTTCTTACTCTTCCCAGAGGTATGACCTTCCAGGGGCAACCCTCTCTATTCAGGCTTTATCCATAATATCCAGCAGCTCCACATAGCCGTTTGAATCGAGAATAAGACGCTTCTCAAAGACGTGGGGCGGCAAAGCGCCACCATCAGTAGAGAGACCCACAGACCATCACAGTTATGGAGAACTGGTCTTCATGATACATGGAACGTTGCATGGATTAGGCAAGTCACTTGATGTTCTGGATGTTGTCAAACTTTTCCTAGCAGAAATTCCTTTCATCTGAGAATAACCAAATCGTCCCCGTCTCAGCGGGATGCTTGATCTTGTTCAGGAGCTTCTTGAGCTACTACAAGCGGTTCTCCTTGGCCTTGGGTCTCTGAATTTGTCCCTTGCGCCTTTTTAGCAGTGATAGCGAAATCGAGATTCAGGGTGACACCGAAACTTATCTCTCTCGCCAGAGCCCGGATTCCCTCGCTCGGTTGTTCCATTACCTTATCCTGCAGTTGTTCGATGGATTACGGCATGCGGACGCACTCACAACGCCTGTTGTGTTCTTTTTAGCTGGTCACCGCTTTATGTCTTATATTATTCACTGTTAACAGAGCATTGAGCACCAGTGACGGTGTCGGCATTTATCATAATGATGCAGATAACTATTTTTCAATATTTAGATATGCTTTCATTCCTCCATGTCAGCTAACTTTGTTTTCAATTAAAACTGTACTTTGTATACTCTCCAACGCCATTTAGTGACTCTTCAACGATACATCAAAACCTTCCTGAATAAAGGAGACATTAATAATCGTCAAATTGAAACCAAACACACACACACACACAGAAACACTATATATATATATATATATATATATATATATATATATATATATATATATATATATATATATATATATATATATATATATATATATATTTACAGTATATGCGAGGTGAACACATTCCTACTTTGTACCACTGGAAAACTATTGGCCTGTTGATGGTTGGCGTGCAAACTAACAAGCATCTATCACGTTCAGGCTTTTGCCTCCTGACAAGGTAATGTGCGAAAGGCTTAAGCTAAACCCCTTACTTGGAAGAACACAATGAAAAACTAGGCGCTCGTCCACTGCATACGGCTGAAGCCATATGATTCGGGGACACATGGCTTGGCGAGGTCATACCTATCCAGCCATGCGTGAAAGGTATCACTTGGTTTATAATGTTCTAAATGCAAATATATTCATTAATTTTTTTCGGAATAACAAAAATTGCATATATATGAAGAAATTTGTATGTGTAAATGGGGGCTAATAGAGATAATAGTCATATAATAACATCAATAATAGTAATAGCAAAAGTTATATGTACGTTTTAATAGCAGAACAATAATTGCAAATAGCAATACAAATAAGAAATATTAATATTGAAAGAATGCTATTAATGTAATGCATCAGGGCGGAGTAACAGTTATGGATTTCGATGTGTCTACTCTTGTGCCAAGCTTCCAAACTCTCTCCCTCGCCTCAGTGTCTATCTTCCGATGACGTTTGCCTCCTGGTACTTAATGGTGTGAACCTCCTGTAGATAGAGGAGAGTAGGAAAGGAGGCAAAGAAAAAATAATAGTATAGGCGAGTTGCGATCAGCTTCCCGCTTCGCTGGACCACTGTTAGCAAGCGGCGAATCTACTCGGCCATCCTGAGTCTCAAAAAAGACTCATTCAAACGAAGCTTTTAAGCCGCTCGCCTGCACTTCTCGTACGCTATACTCCGCCGTTCAATATGATGTGATTGCAGAGAGCGGATCATTTCTTCTAGCAGTTCGTTGGTGTGTGTTCTTATATTGGTGTTTTTAGTTGTTCTTTAGCTTGTCCCACGTAGTTGCTCCAACAACCACTGCAATTTACCTTGCAGTTAACTACAGAAAGATCCATTGGTTCGAACTTGTCCTTTACTCTGGTCAATGTATTGCGTATTGTGTTGGTGGGTTTGTGGGACACCTCTAGCCAATGGGGTCTGAGGAGATGGGCAGTGATCTCGGAGGTTGTGTTAACCAAGAAGAGTGTGACTTTAACAACTGCGCTTACACAATTAAAAGAGAAAATAATACAAACAGTAGTAGACACCAGTATACACAATATAGGAAAAGTATTAAGTAGAAACTCAGAAAATTTACTAATTGGTAATTCAGAAAAATCCTGACTTCTAGAAAGTTCTAAACAGTTCTACAGTTAGGTAAAGTTTTAGATGGATGGGACTAAGGTGTGTAAATAGGAAGCTTAGGAATATACAAAATGTTTAGAGGGGAAAAGTGTGCAATAGAAAACTTCATTGACCCTGAACTCTAAGATTTGAAGACCACAAATCTCAACGAACAAGTTCGTACAAAGAACACAGGTACTCAATGTATGAACTTGGGTGTGCAGAGGCACACTGTCTAGTGGTGAACTGGGTCTATGTTAATTATTGTGTGGTAATGGGCATATTTTAGGTGGTGTTTGGTAGAATTGTTGTAGTGTGTAGTTCTGTCAAATTTAATTTTCTCTGGTGTTAATTTGTACTATATTATGTACAATGAAAAAAAACTACTGTTTTGGAGCATAAAGTTTATTAGAACGGGACTAGTTTCGATATTTAGTTTTCCATATCATCTTCAGCCGTTAACTAAGAGAAATAGACAGAAAAAAACCGAAATACTGGAATATATAATAACAGGCAACTGCCATTAATCTGGAGGCGTTAGCTTTAGGTGATTTACGATATCGTTTAGAATGAGGTTTGATATATAGGAGTTACATTTATGTTGACCTTCGGACATATTGAAATTTGGATTTTTTTAAATTAATGAGGATTCGATAATTTTTCTTTTATTATAATCATTACAATGATAAATTATTTGGGCCCTATGGGAATCTATTGTATGATTGGCGTTTTTCACAGGGTTAAAAATACTAGAAGCATTATTTGTTCTACGAATATCCACCCTAGTACTGTATTATATACAGTTTGAATACACTTAGCAGTATTGTCCAATTTTGTATCTTAGATGCATTTCTCATCATAAAATTGTTTTCAAAATTGTTTATCCATTATAGGAGACGTGAGACGTGGCCAACCTGGCGCTTACATCTACATATGTACCATTATTACAAATATTTTCTATACTTGAGTTAGTTAGTATAATTTTTATTTTAATATATATATATATATATATATATATATATATAAAGCCTAATGCATATAAATCCCCATTAACTTTCTAAATTAAAATTAAAGATGTTATTATTCAAAACTTCCTAGAATAAGTTACGATTTTATTTTATTTTAGCTCATCTGGTATCAAACTATTTTACTTTAACCAAAAAAAAATAATAATTAACTCTAAATAAAGTAACAAAAAGTCACAACACCAGCATAATAAGTTACGAAATTGGATTCGGTGTACGAGAGGCGTCTTTCAGTAGGAGATTGTTAGCTTACATTGGTGCCATATCTCATAATAAGAAAGCACAAGGAACGTCGCGAGAACATAAGGAGGCGTGTTATTGCATTTCGAGACACTGGGAACACGTAAGGATAAATATTCGAGCGAATAAACATCCTACGGACACCAGTTCATACAATCATACGGAAGCATATGGACACTACGACATTAAAAGCTGCCAAGAAGTGGAAGGACGCACAAACTATCAAGGTTTGCGGCTTTAGAGCCGACTGTAATGAGATTCATACACCGAAATTACATTCATGATTACTGGGCTGGGAAAAAGTTACACCTTGGTAAATTTCATGTCGCCGCAAACCTCTCTCATTGGCCAAGGGAGTGAGCACGTTCACGACGAGGAAAAATTTGGAAGAAAATATCTTGGGGCGACGGAACGAATATAGGACTATTTGCCCAATAGTTGCGGAATTTATGTTTTGGCAGAAAGCTGAAGAAGCGCTTCTAAAGAAACATCAACCGCAAAACATGATGGAAGAAGAAGAATAGTTTGGGCTTGCTTTGCTGATGATGGTAGAGTGACACTTTTTATATAACTATGTAACACAATTCTTTTCCAGGACCAGTAAGTGTTATTTTCCAACTCATTTTATTGAAAAACAACAGAAAATAACCATTATTTGTTTTAAACTTTGCTATTGCGGGCTGTATGATGAAATATTTACTAAAAATTGACAAAAAGAATTTCAGCCATTGTAGGGCTAAAAACCAAAACACTTAAATTTATTACAATTTTATTCAAACTCCATAAGAAATATATATATAAACAAGTAAAAAAGTAAAAATGAAAAGTTTTCCTCAATTTTTGTTTGTGATTTAAATCACTTTCCCATACAAGCCCCTATATGTAGTCTCCCCAATATGATTTGATTGTATACTCTCTAGTATCTATGTTCAAATCAAAATTCGTATATCTTAATAAACTCTCCCCTAGCCGCTCTAAGTAAGCTCCAATATTCTCCTTGAAATTCTCAAGATGGGCATCAAGGATGCACACCTTCGGGAACATCCTGCAGCGTTTCACTAAGTTCTCAACCAATTCTACTTAATTGTCAAACTTGCGGTTGTTAATAAAGGCCTGACACACGGAAACAGAACTCTTCCAACCTTCTTTTTTCTTTTAACTAAGCTTTTCAGGGAATTCTAAACACTATACTTTCCTTGAATTTGTGGTTGAACAAAGACACCAGTTTCACCTTTGCCTCAGAGAGTTTGTAAAAGTAATTTTGAAGGTACTTGAATGTTCCAGACTTTTTGTTAAGAGCTCTGACAAACTGCTTCATGAGGTAAGTTGTAAGTGCAATGGAGTGAACAACAACTTTTGAGTGTCTATAAATTGCTCACTTGACATGATGCCCTCTAATAGAGAAATTAGTCATTTGTGTCCACTGCTTTAGCGGTAATGTAATGTGGTATCCATAATGTTCCAAAGAGAGAGATGACATGAGAACTTGGTAAAACCTCCATAGACATCCATCAAAAATGCTACCATTTTAAAGTCTCCAATCACTTCCCAGCTATACTCCTTAAAATTCACAGCTTGTAGCAGGAGCTTGACACTCTTGCAGTCTTCCTTTAGATATATGTACTGAATGAGCCATGAAAAGGACTGGATGCTTATTCCAATTATGGAGAAGTACAGTTTTAATGCTTCTTAAGATGTAATTACAGAGCCTGCATTATAGATTAAATGTAATTTCATTGGGATCAAACAGACTAAATACATCATTGCAGCTTGATAAGTAAAGAATCTTGAGAAGTATTGTCACGTACACAATTTCATCTAGAAAATTCCACTCTTTGAGCCTGGAAATCAAAAGCTCGGCATTTGACTTTGACAAGTCAAGATCTCTCACAAGGTCATTGCGGTTTCATTATTTTTGATAGTATGGATTCCTCTCAGTAGCTATATGTCTGACACTGTAGTTTACATCTTTACTAATCTTTTTAGGTTCTGAATATTTATTTTCTTCTGAGGGTGGCTTATTCCTTTCTGGAGAGGTAGGTACAGGAAAATAAGCACTGTGTAGTACTAGTGCAAGAGAAGATGGAAAATCAGGATAGGAAATAGCAGGTGCATTTTTGCAAGTTCGACATTTGGAAGGGTGAGTGGTCAGTGGGAACACGCCAAATCCTGGGAATAGCAAATTAATGGCTCTTCTTGCCCTCTATACCATTCTGCAAAAGTAAAAACATATACTATGTTACTCTTTTTTGGCTTAAAAACAATCATAATAGCTTAAATACTTGTGAAATTTAATACTGTACTCTTTACAACATACAATTTCCCTACCTTTCAAGGTCTTCTTGCAGTGATCGCAAGCAAAATGATGTGCACAAAGTTTGTCTTGGTTCCCAAATGGTATGCCAAAGTATGATTTGTAAGCTTTAGACATTCTTATAGATGCTGTCACACCAAACTCTTTTGTTTTTGTTTTGATGAACTGTCCGCAGATATAAAAGAATGCATCTGGAGAATGATTGCAGCTTCTTGATACCATTTTTATTCTGATGGTTCACTATAGTAGCTAGAGCGGAAAATGGCAGATCTGTGAATCCCTTTATAAATATAGCTGAAGTAATATTCCAGGATATTTCAGGAAGTTCTAAGAGTTTTCGGGGATGTGTTCTGGCAAATTCTGGAACATTTTTGAAACTTCCTAAACTTCTACTAAATTCTAGAAATTTCTCATTAAATCTGGGATGTTTTGGAAGTTTTTTTTTCAAACAAATAATATCTATAAGATTGCAATTCTCTTCATATAAGATTTATCATTATCTACTATGGTTTTTGGGAAAAAATAAAGCATACAGCCTTTTATATAGCTCATTTTTTCCTGAAATTAATAATACCCAAGCATTATTTTCTAAATGGGTAAATTTAGAAAATCAGTGTCCTACCTAAGAAAAACAGAGTTTGGGGATCAAATTAAACTTTTTTCATTTACTTTATTTACGAACGACTAGAAAAGAACACTTTTAACCCAGAAACTAGAAAGAAAAATAAATCTTGCTGCATAGTAATAATCAATTGAAAATCTTTAACCATCAACAAGAAAACTGAAGGTGACCAGGTAGTTTTAATTTGAACACGCTGACGATTCAAAGCATACGGTAGCTGTAGTTAAAAAATGGTTTAAAGATTCCGAAGTTAATGCTTTGACATGGCCATCACAAATGGTAGCCCGGAACCACAGAAAATATGCTGGTGGAAGTGAAAAAGTGCGTCTACCAAGGAAACCCAACCAGTAAGGACGAGTTGTTTATGTATTGTAAAGGGGAATTGAGCTAAACTTTTAGTGAACATTGCTCCAAGTTCATAAAAAAACAATGACAAACGTTCAACAGTTGTAAGGAATAATAAATGTCGTTAATATTGTAACGTTACTGCAATAAGTATTTCCAAAGGTCCGAAACATTTTAGACTGAACTTTTGTATTACCCAGGGAATGAATATACATTTAATGCATTGCCAAAATTAGTTAAATATTAATAGAGTGAATTAAATAACCTCCCTTTCCCCAATTTTATTTCTCTTAACTCCACACCTTTCAAGACTTTCACGCAATGACCTTGTTTAGAATTCTCTCAAACCATTCTTTTTCCCGCTTCCCAAAGGCTTAACACCTCTCGAACAATTCCCTCTCCTCTCACTCGGCTCTAGACCACGAATGCCAAGGATGGGAAACTCGTGAATTCGAGTCACGATCGAAAGCACCCATTTAGCGGCAACAAAATATCCGCAATGGAATTTCCCCGAGCATCTTTGCGCAAACTTCGGATAGTGAGCTCTAAGCTAAAGTGGGCCTTCTTTTAACTCACTCCCACAGGAAGGGGAAAGCTCTCTTATCTTACGCTACGGCCTAGCCAACTTCGAGCGAAGTTAACCCACATCAGGAATGGTTAGTCGTCTGATAGAGCCCTGATTTGGGCTGAGTTCTCGGCCGCGGCCATACGCTGTATCGACCCGTGGTTCGGATGCCACGTTAAACTTTAGATCCCCACTGAGAAGTAAAAGCATTAAAAAATGGCAGCAGAATGATAGTAAAACCCTTACCATATTATTTTTATTCCAGATGGGATTTATCATTGGGGCTGAGGGACGAACTTCCTTCTCTCGGAGAATTTTCTCTGAATAATCATCAGACCAAGTCAAAAAATATAATTTCCTCTGATTTTTATTTTTTTTGCCAATATCTTTCTCCCAGTCTTAACTTTCTAAGAATTATCTTACCTAATGTTAAAAATAAGTTAATAAGGTGACAAATTCCAATTAACTTTTGCCTTCAACCTTTAATTCTTTGATGGCTTTTTCATTCGATGTAGAGTTTAAAATGAAACCGCGAACTACGATTGTGTAAATAGGAGCAGGCCAGAGAATCGACCGAATTAGACTCCGTTGGGCGACTCACGAAAGTAGATGTAAACTTTAACTCCGGTGCATCTGATAAAACGATGCTTAGAATCAGTTAGGCAATAAATAGTCCATTATGTTTATATCTAAGGGGAGAAAGAGAAGAAAAAAAGGCTAAACTTTAATAGTCCTCGAATTTCTAATTAACTTTTGTCTGTATCTTTAGTATTTACGAGATTCAGAGACAATTAATTAGAGGTCTTTTCGTTTTGGTCAGGCCATACAAGAAGAGCATCAGTCACAGGCATACACAACCACGCCATTTAACGACCACCACACGGGTCATGAGCATGGTCGTATGGTGAAGAAAGTCATCTGAAGAACAAAAGATCCAGATAAAGATTAATTAAAGAATCGACGGCGAAGAGAAGCAAAGATTAACAAGGTAGAGAACACAGATTAACAGTGGCTAAATTATCGCCGAGGTTTTAGTTTGAAGAGTTTTTGTCAGCGAGAAACAAGAAGGGAAAAGAAGACGGATTTTTTAAAATAACCAAACCAACGGCAACATTCCATCGGAACGTTTTTAAAGATGCTCGTAAATAAAATGGTGAAGTTAGGGAATGGGAATGTAGACAAGTACATGTACCAAAAATAGATAGAGACTAAGGAGTAGGAGCGTGTAACTCCCCTGAACCTGCCTGCATTCTGCTCCTGCCCTTGCGAGAGGAAGCAATCAGAAGAACCAAGGAGTTAATTGAGGGCAGAGTAAAAAGGTTGAGTCGAAAACGACAAATGTCGTTGCAAAAAACCATTGGAACTTTGTAAATTGCTACCTCTAAAGGCCTTGCAATTAATAACAATAGGTGTAAAAGAAAGAAAGGGACTTGATAATAATCATTGTTAAGAATGTAAATCACAATAATTCATCCCAAATGCCCATGAGGTCTGTATAAACCATCTCTGGTTCTCCATAAATTCATAAGTCGCCCATACCTTTCCATTCGGACATGGGTGAAATTAAATTCCACGGAAAAACGAATAAATTCGCCTTTTTATTGTTGTTTATATATATAATGTGAACAAGTTAATAACCACTGATGTTACCAATTATATTTTGTTTACTCAATTAAATTGCATCTGCAGTGCCACGAGAAGGAAAGTGACTCTATGAAATGCCTATTCCGAGATATAACTTTGAACTTACAGGAATAATGGAGCCATATGCGTCCATATTCAACTTTTGTTTCAACGTAAGTGATGCCTATATTCAAGAACGCCATCGGAAGTTCTTTGTTATTGACAGGACTACATAGACGCTTCGACAAATATTGCTTCCAAATGATAGATAAGAAATCTTTATTATAGTATTCGTGGATTCTGAAAAAGCCTTCAAATCAATCAATATTGATTTTGTACTATGAGATATACAGAGAGAATGAGTTAGGAAGACCTACATTGTCATCCTCTCTTACATGTTCGTATACAGTCAGGCAACATAGTCATCTAGGCTCCACTTCAGCTGTAGGAAATTCTGAGTAAAAAAATTATGTGATATAGAAACATCTACCTAGAACTGTTTGCAGCATAACTCAAAATTATGATATTTTGGACCTAAACTCGAAATAAGAGGGAGTTTGAAGGAAAGGAAGATAGTTAAAGCCGCCTCATTTGCTGAAGGGAACGTATTATTTTCCGGCAATCCAAAAGGATTACAATGATAAACTGACCAGAGATCATCAGTATAATCCAATGAGGCAGATAATTAACTTTTCTAAAACAAAAATAGTGATAAATAACGTGGTTGAAAATAAAAAAATCAAATTTAATGATCAAATTTTAGAGCGGGTGGAGTACGGTCACTTGGATAGACCATAAACTCTGGATGGTAGAACGAAAAAAGTAACCAGCAGGGGTACGGTCACCTTGGGTAGACCATAAACTATGGATGGTAGAACAAAAAAGGTAACTAGCAGGGGTACGGTAACCTTGGGTAGACCATAAACTCTGGAAGGTAGAACAAAAAGGTAACTAGCAGGGGGTACGGTAACCTTGGGTAGACCATAAACTCTGGAAGGTAGAACAAAAAGGTAACTAGCAGGGGGTACGGTCACCTTGGGTAGACCATAAACTCTGGATGGCAGAACGAAAAGGTAACTCGCAGGGGTACGGCCACCTTGGGTAGACCATAAACTCTGGATGGCAGAACGAAAAGGTAACTAGCAAGGGGACGGTCACCTAAGGTAGACCATAAACTCTGGATGGCAGAACGAAAAAGGTAACTAGCAGGAGCATACAATTAGGGGGAAGGAAAGTTAACCTACATATTCAGAGGCAAAAAAAAGCCTCTGAGTTAAAAAGGCAACGGCTATGCTGCAAGGACATAGTTCCCACTATGAAGTGCGTGTGCTCTTTATACGAACGTCATCCTGTAAGACTATCATGCAGCCACAAAAAGAGTATTACGAATTGACGATTGTTTTCCTAATGCCACTGTCGTTATAGACTGTATATGCGACAGAAAGAATACCCATACCCTCTGCATGTGCGGCAGGAAGAATACCCATAACCTCTGCATATGTGGCAGGAAGAATACCCATACCCTCTGCATGTGCGGCAAGAAGAAGATCTATACCCTCTGCATGTGCGGTAGGAAGAATACCCATACCCTCTGCATGTGCGGTAGGAAGAATACCCATACCCTTTGCATGTGCGGCAAGAAGAATACCTATACCCTCTGCATGTGCGGTAGGAAGAATACCCATACCCTCTGCATGTGCGGTAGGAAGAATACCCATACCCTCTGCATATGCGGCAGGAAGAATAATCATACCCTCTGTATTCGGGGCAGGAAGAATATTCATGCCGTTCTCCGGCCTGTGTAGTAAAAAGCAACTAAACCTGGTTATGGGCTGTTATCCAAGGAAGCAGTGAACCAACAAGTTTTGTTCCTGTGAGCCCAATATGCAATTGCAGAAGTGTTGATGCGCACCGGCCCTACTTTGTTTGAAAGACCTGAAGATGAACTTAAACATTCTTCTATTTATCTCCTTCTTCCACCATATGTCAGTCTTCATCAATCATTTCTTTATTTACCCCAATAAAAAGTGAAAAGCAACGAGGGCATGTGTGCCTGACTCAAAAGAGGTTTGTAAAAATAACGTGAAGTGGAGTAGAAACGCCGAAAAAGTGCATAGTCGAGTAAATAAAAGAGGGGATTACTTGGTGCGATGAAGACAGAAGGGCACGCAACTCGCTTTATCCTACGCCCATAACTTGGAATGTGCTCTGTCGTTACAGCGGCTCACTTAGAACCTTTGTCTTATCGCAACAATCCCCACCAATGGCTTCGAAGAAACTGATTCAAATGCGCTGCCAAATTTCATGAAATCAATTTAAAGGGGAATCCGACGCACCTCCGCTTATACGGCACATGGATATATACAGTCAGAGCCAAAGGTTTTAAGGCTAATATATATATATATATATATGGTGCGGTTAAGGTAATGGCATAATTAGACAACTGCTCTGCTTCAGGTCCAGCAGGTGATCCTATCCTCCTTGAACTGGAAGACAACACTTAGGGATGACCCTAAGTGGATGGGTCATCCCTAAGTGTTGTCTTCCAGTTCAAGGAGGATAGGATCACCTGCTGGACCTGAAGCAGAGCAGTTGTCTAATTATGCCATTACCTTAACCGCACCAATTTGTCTTGGATATTTTTCCATATATATATATATATATATATATATATATATATATATATATATATATATATATATATATATATATATATATATATATATATATATATATATATATATATATATATAAATATATATATATATATACATATATATATATATATATATATATATATATATATATATATATATATATATATATATATATATATATATATATATGTATATATATATATATATATATATATATATATATATATATATATATATATATATATATATATATATATATATATATATATATATATATATATATTCTTTCGTTTTTACTATTTGCGTGATAGGAATAATTGTCACTAACTATAATTTAAGAACGGGATTTTTGGGAGTATTTGAATAATAATTTCATCTTAGTTTGGTTATGACTTATGTATATTTTAAATTTTTATCAAGATAATTTCTAAGAATTTCTTTAGAGTTTAAAAAAAACAAAATAGTTTAGTTCAGAAAAAATTAATATGATTATCCGATGCTTTATAATGTTTTAAAAGAAAATTAATTATAATTGGCGAAGTTCAGAAAATTTATAAAAATTTAACCACGGCTGTTTTTTTTTTAGATTTTAAATTTCAATCTTAGTAGCGAAGGGGGAGGGGGGAGTGGCGAAGCCATTGCCAGGTTCTTCTAATATTTAAATTATTACAGGTTTATTAAAAAGTCATAATTTAAAAAATAATAAGACAAAAAATGCATTATTTCACTGAATCCCGAATGGCGCTCTGGTCTTGTTCCTGTTCCTGTTCCTATTCCTATTGAAGGTGTTTCACTCCCTGGAGTTTTGCTATCGGATCAAAAGGGTTAAATGATGACAAATATGGAGAAATTAATGATGTTTGTAATTATGATCTATTTCTTTTTGTTGTCTTTTTGTATAAATAAATGTTTTAATCTTTTTCAATTCCAGAAATGTTTTTTTCCCAAGAAAAGCGTGAAACCATTGTTGCTCTGCAACAAAGTGGCCTGAATTTAAGGAGATAGTTGTTAAGAGTACCTCTTGCATCAAGGATCCCATCTTTAGGATCATTTTGAATTTTAAAAGTCGCCCAAGAACTCCAAATAAACGCAAAAATCGCCTCCTGTTGAGATCCCAGCTCAAAGATCGGGTTGCCTCCGGTGCTAAGCATTCTCACGATTAGAAAGAGGAAGGTGTGAACGCTTCAACCCGCACTGTGAGGCAGAAGGTTTTCGACAAGTCGATGAAGGTTGTGGAGAAGCTAAATCTCACGAAGAATAAATTAAAAGGATAAGGTCTAATTTTGTAGGAAACATAAAGAATGATGAAGCGTTCTTCAGCTTGTTTGGAGCTTCTGGAAGATTCCTCTTTAGGAGAAGATAAAGAGAGCGTTTTAACGAGTCATGTATCGTGCCAACGGTGAAGCATCTGGGCACTCTCCATGTCTGGAGCTGCTTCTCATCTAAAAGAACTAAAGCAGTAAAAATTATGTCCAAGAACACTGCTATGAACTCAAAATGGTACCAAAATCTGTTTCATCAGCACCTTTTTGCCAACAGTTCAGGAACAATTTGGGAACATAACTGGATTTCTTTCAGCATGACGGCACAACTGGTCGCAAAAAGGAGCAATAACAAAGTTCTTGGCTGTAAATAAAATCAAACATTTGAGACCTTGCCCCAGGAATTCGCAGGATTTGAACCTAAATTGACAATTTGTAGGCGATAATCGAACTGGCGGTTGCTAAACACAAACTACCCATTTGTGAGCGATTGCGGTTGTTAATTAAACAAAAATGAGGCAATATCAGACAAGATATCATCATAAATATGGTCTCCCAGCATCCCCCCCTCCCAATTAAAGCAGTCTTGAAGAACGACGAGCATCATTGCAAATATTGCTTGCGCGCATCAATTGATTGTATTTATTAATAAAATGGGTTTGGGCTCTAATTTTTTGTGTATTTCATCTTCTAATTGTGATACAAATATATTCAAACAAAATAATAATAATTGAGGTTTTATATGGCACTCTTCGAGCGCCTGACAGAAGAGGTGAGTTTTCACAGCTCGCGTGAAAGCGCCAGACGTAGAGGATGGCCGTACGCCAGCAGGAATGCCATTCCACAGCTTAGGAGTTACTATATAGAAGCCAAGATCACCCATGCAGCAGACACGAGGGCAGGGAACCAAAGGCAGGAGGGCACTTCGTGAGCGAAGGGCTCTTTGTTGTCTGGATACAGCCAGTGTGGAGGACAAATAATGGATAAATTGCGATGTTTAGGATTTAAAGTGCGAGAAGGACATTAAATGTAATTCGAAATTTAAAGGGCAGCCAGTGTAGTTCACAGAACAGGGGTGTGGGACGAGAGAAGCGTCCTCGACGAAGAACTCGAGCCGCAAAGTTCTGGACAAGCTGAAGGGGACGAAATGTAAGGTTGGGGGCTGCAGTGAGAGGTAACAAAGGAATGGATAGCTATCTCGAATCTGTTTCGATAAAAGTGGGACCAGATAAGACTGAAGAGAGATGGTTTGCTGATATTAGCAGCATTCGATTTAAAATCGAGTTGACTGTCAAAGGAAACACTCAGGTTTCTTTCTAACCTTGTTAGAGAATGCGATCGGGGAGCCTCCTGCATTGAGAGAGGGGGCTACATTTTTAGAGCGATGTTTTAATTCATTTTCCTATATCAAAAAATAGAGTAGTCTCAAAACTTTGACCATGACTGTATCTGCCGAGGTACATATGCATCAAATGTCTGTCAAAGTGAATGATTCATGGTCATTTTGTCTTTACCATTTTATTCACTGTTTTAAAATTCGAGCTCCACCCCCACCCTTGCATCGTGGACGAGATACCCCAAATGGATAAAGAAATGTACATAAAGATCAGAATAACAACTGCTAGCGAAGCCAAAGGCACCGGGAGTCGGTCTTCGTTGGAGGGGTGGGGTGGGTGGTCCCGGTCGTAAATGGGCATAGGCAGGGGTTCAGAGCTGTAGATATTGCTTTGATCCCCTATTTTTTCTCGTGTTTTAGGTATTTTTTTTATTAGTTACGTTTTTACTTTATTATTTAACCAACGACCAGCGCTGGATATATTTTTAGTGGTTTAACGACCTCTATCACCCGTAACTAGGTGTAACCGTGCAAAAAGATGGGGAAAGGAATGCCCCTCCCCCGCTCCCTGCAAATGATTGCCCTATTTGAGGCCATTATTTTGCAGAATAAATTGTATCTAATTTCTTAACTCGCCTCACCCATGAGACCAGGTCATGTTGCTGAAGCGGGAGGGAAGGAAATGTTCAGGAGTGATGTACCGACCTGGATCTCAGTGCCCAAATCATCTACTCAAGATGTATTTTCCACACTGTCCATAATTTTAACGCTTATCCTAACTTGACCACTTCCTTTACGGAACCTATTTTAAACCTGATGATATCCTCATTGCTTTTTCGTTTTAGTTTTTTAATACACCAGGCAATGGCTTCACTACCCCTGCCCCTCTTCCACGAGGGGAGCTTGCGCTTCACTACTAAGATTAAAATTTGAAATCTAAAAAATATATAGTTATAGAAGAAGAAGAAGATATATATAAATAAATTTTCTGAACTTCGCCAATTATAATAATTTTAAAAAGGAACTCTAAACTAAATTTCCCCCCTTTCAAAATATCAGGTTGCTAAAATATAGTTATAGAAGAAGAAGAAGAAGAAGAAGAAGAAGAAGAAGAAGAAGAAGAAGAAGAAGAAGAAGAAGAAGATATATAAATAAATTTTGTGAACTTCGCCAATTATAATAATTATAAACAGGAACTTTAAACTAAATTTTCCCCCTTTCAAAATATTACGTTGCTAAAATATAGTTATAGAAGATATATAAAAATAAATTTTCTCAACTTCACCATTTGTAATTCTTTGGGTTTTAAAAAATTCACAAAATTTCGATACTTATATTTATTTCTGAACTTCACCATTTTGTTTTTTGATATTATAAAAGAATTATTAGAAATAACTTTGAGAAAAAAAACATAAATCATAACCAAACTAAGACGAAATTACTATTCAAATACTTAAAAAAATCCCCTTCTCAAATTATAGAGTTAGTGATGATGATGATAATGATGATAAAAAAAATTGCTTATTCGCTCTTGCATATTATTAACTTGGTATTTTTCATCCCCAGCCTTCTCTTTAACCTCCGTGTATCATTTTTTTTCTTTTATTTAGGGTGAAAGGGAACTATGAAAGAGCATTTCATGACACGAATCCTTGCAAGCGCAGGCGCAAAAAAAAAAGAAGACTTCAATTTGCTTGGAACCAGAGTGACTTTTATTGGGGAATTTGAGTTTCCTCAATTCAGATTCAAAATACATTTTATTTTATTTTTTTTTGCCAGACGGGTATTCTTATTTTTCACTCAAAAACAATGGTCTCTGTGTGTTGAAAGGCCATTTGTGGTTTGTAGTCCTGCTTTAACTTTACTGGACTAAAATGAGTTTGCTAATATTTGCCAACATTTCTCGTAAGTGTCGATGTTTGGAAAAGGCAAACTCAAACAGAGAGAAGAAATTGCAAGATGAACAATAAAGAAATAATCGTCCAAGTAATGGTTCGATTTGAACTCTGTTCCTTGCAGCCAGAGGGGGCGTTGTTCCCACTGAGGAGTTTGTACCCACTGTGGAGGTGTTGTACCCACTGTGGAGGCGTTGTACCCACAGTGGAGGCGCTTTAACCACAGTGGAGGCGTTATACCTACTGTCTTTTTTCGCGCCCATGTCAATCTCGACAAAGCAGTAATATTTACTGAAGCCTTCGACCTTCAGAAGACGAAGGATCGGTTAATATTAGCGAATCGGCGCAGCTTTTCGTGCGCATAAGTTATCGTATCGATTGAATATTTTATTAGCATAAATTAGCAAAAATATATGCGGATGATCATAAAGCATGAAGTTAAGAGAAATGAAAATATGTAACTGTAGACTGATTGTAGGGGTCAGTAAGGCACGCAACCACCCTGAAATTGTCATCCTTAATCAATGAAAGCAGGACCTTTGCGGAGGTTATCAAATAAAAATAAACAAGGAACATATCGAATCAGTCTATAATTCAGTTCGCACCTTTCTCCTAGTAAGCCCCCTTTATATATAAGAATTAGAATTGTGGTAATCGCCCCGGCAGCGGCGTTAAAATAATCTGAATGAAAACAGCAATAAAGCCATTCACACCCCCTGTTTCAAATAGCTATATACTCGCCGACAAACACTCACCGCAAATGTTCACATAATAATAAAGGCAAACGATATATCTTTGCCTGGCACAGGCTTGTTGCATCGAAAGTTGCTCCTACTTGCTAAGTTTTTTTGCCTAAATGCAGTGTAAAAATAAGAGACCGCCCCCTCCGGTGAAAGTCATCCCTCAGTCTTGATTGCTGTCTCAACCTTAAAGTCTCAGCTCTTCTCTGCCCGCATGACACAAGGAATGAAACCTTTCTCTCTCGGCGGCAAAGTATCGACCCGTTGATCTTCTTTCATCTGTTCTCAGCTGCTTCAACCTCTCGACGAGAAGCTTTATCGTGCGTATTCCCCTGTCGCTTTTCCAGGACAGTCTCACCACGTTAGTCTTACCCCCTTGACGACCTAAGGTAGTTTGTTTTTGTTTAATCCATTTTATTCTCTATCGTGCTAAAAATCAGGAATTAGTACGGATTCGATTACTATATGCGATAGCGCTTTCATTTGTCCTCTAGATTGAATTGTGTAATAATATTCTTAAATTTTACATTCATTTCGATCCAAAGGAGGCCGTTGCTTAACTGAAATCCATTTTTGTCCATAGAATTCATTTTCTCTTTTCCTCGCACCGTGCGAGATTTTATTTTGTTGCAATCTTATATTTTTGTATTGACTAATTGCTGACTGATTCATTTCCATCTCATTACATTATTTTCTACAATTTCTATTTTCATAAATAAATCATACAAACGGCCGAGTTTTTACGTCGCTGAAGAGTAAAAAAGCAATTCAATATTGATGTAATGTTTTTTTTATATCGTTTTAACTTCTATAGTAGAATGTATTCATTCTCAATTATCGTTGCTCTAATAACAAGTATGTATATGGCATAATAGTTTAAAAGCTCAATAATTGTGATTGTTTTTCAGGGGTTGAAAGTTGTTTGTAAAAACAAGGTCTGTTGACCAAAAGTCGCGTACTCTCACTTATTCTGATTTATGACCTTACGACCTTCAAAACTTTTAATAATTGACGGACTAACGTTAGGAATACCTTGGCAATTATACCATTCGAAAGAGAATGTAAAACAACATAAGGTTTTCAAATTTCTTTAGAATCGGCCCAATAGTTATGATTTTATTGCCAAATAATTTCACGGTCCGGCTAAACTTGGGAGGACTTTGGAAATTATATCATTCGAAAGAGAATGTAAAACAACTTAAGGGTTTCAAATTTCGTTTGAATCGGCAGGATAGTTATGATGTTATTGCCCCCCAAAAATAATTCCCGGGTTAACCTTGATAGGACCTTGGCAATTATATCATTTGAAAAAGAGTGTAAAACAACATAAGGGTTTCAAATTTCGTCCGAATCGGCTGAATAGTTACAATGTTATTACCAAAAGAAAATAAAAGCAAAATAGGGACCGATCGACCGACATAGTGAGGACTATAGTAGCACGCGATTAAGCGTAGGCGACTAAAAATAAAATGATAATTATGAAATAAACGGAGAAATTCTAGGGTGGAGGATTTCACTTAGAAAGAGACTGGGGTGTTTTAATTTCAGCCTTAGAATATAGAAGAAAAGCATTGAAGCTTGTAAAAAGGCAAATAAGATATTAAAATACATAGCCAGTAATCTTCCGTACAATAATATATTTATAAGGCCCTGTTTGATCGGCGAGCTTTCGCAGAACGTCTGTTTGACACTGAACGCGTATTGACCCGAAGAGTAAAATCTTCAAGGTTCTCTTGAAGACACCAAGAGAAGGAGAAGAACGGCAGTTTATTTTACGTATTAGGGGCACAGATTGAGAACGTACGGACAGAGGGCATCAGAACTTAAACAAACCCAACCGCAATCGTTATTGCCTCGTCAGTATCATCTTTATTAAAATACCATTTGTCCTGTGTATCAATGCAGAGTAAAATACCGTGAAATTGTGAGGATGCAATTGATGCTCTTCAACAACCTCTAAAAGTCATCCTCTCCCAAACCATATTTCGGTTCTTTAACAGAACCATTCGGTATAAATTGCCCCTCATCAACTATATTAGGAGTCCAAATTCCATAATGAGATGTTGACGATAATCTGCAAACATCAAATTTGCAGTGGATCTGCACCCGTGAATATTTAGGAGTAACCTTTTTTAATAATGCGATGCCATGATATAAGAAACCTCTGCTCGGATTTCGGGCTCCAGACCTTCTTGCTTTATGGCCACTGACAATCGCACCTTTACCATTTTAGGGCTTTGGAGTGAGCACGGTTCTTATCCAGCTCATGTAGCCACTCCTTTTGCTATTCGAGTTGTGTACTTTCCATAAACTTTTATTCCCTCTAAAGTTTGTCTCTTCTTTACGAATATTATTTTTTCAAAGACATTCCGAGGCGTGCCTAATTGGTTCCAGCCTCTAACATGTTCGTATAAAATGAAATCTTTGATTTTCCTGGTTTAAAATAACATATGGGTATCTTATTATAAGGCTGTTCAAAAACTCGCTGATCGCACCGTAAAACAGGTACGCGAAGAAGGGTTATTTAATTATTATTACTTATTTAAAACTAAGTTGCTAACCAGACCTTTGCCGAAAGAAAGTTTGCAAGAAGAGATCAGTGAAGGGCCTACATGCATTTAGATCGCGTAGTCAATAGGGTACCGTCCAAAATGATCAGAAAGAGAGTATTTATGTCCCAATATCTTCCATAACTTTTGGCAGAGGAAATCCAAGGTTTCCAAAATTGATGTACGGTAACCTATATGCATAAACTACGTGTGGGGAAAAGTTATATAAACTTGGATAAATTAAACAAAGTTTATCAACTGATTAGCAATTTATTAGAAAAATTGAAGTGTCCCAAATGATCCGAACGGCACTGGAAACACATCTTTATTGTAATATAATGATTAAATTATCAGTGGATAACATTTGTACAAGTTATAAGTAATTGGTGTTTAGTGGGGGAGGGGGACTTATTCGCAATGGTGCTTTAACATCTACTGCCACAGGAACGAACCAATTGTTGACACTCTTACGCAGTAATCTTGCTCTCATCATCGTGAGGAAATTTCTTATAGTTCTTGAACTGAATTCGGATTCCTCACTTTAGACTTATATCCGACTGCCTTCCAATCATTTTCAATGGAATTCAGGCCAGTTTTATGTGCATGCTGGTTCCTAACAATGAACCAGAGTTGGCTGTGTGGCAGGGCGCGTTATCCTGTATGAAAATTGCAGGTTGGACTTCGTTGCAAAACATGCTGTTACGTCAATTCCTTGTACACCTGTGCATTCACTGCCTCACGTAAACGCACAAATGACCCACTGGCTTCTACTGAAATCACGTCCAAGACCATTACACTTTATTCGCCAAACTTCATACTCATTTTTTTTGTGCAATTGACAGATAATATTTCTCCTGTTCTGCGGCGAACAAACCTCCTGCTATTGGATCCGATCAAATTAAACGTAGATTCGTCAATGAGGGAAAGCTTGGCTCCATTGGCCATCCTTTCATGTAACGTGCTTAATGGCGAATGCAAGACAATCCTTCTCGTTGTTCGGATTGATCAATGGCTCGACCGCAGGTGTGCGAGCGTAAAGAGTGTTTTCCTCCATCTATTGTGACACAAACTGCCTAAAGACATTGATGACCAAAATCTCACTCCCTCGAGAAACTGTTCCAGCCGTATTGAAACGGCCCTTCTTCACAATTAGGGTAATGGTCCATTCTTCTCTTTTTGAGATATTCCTTTGCCTACCGATTGATTTACCAGCCTTACACAGAAACTGTTCTGTCATAGTTGAGCAGAATATTATGGATAACACTTTTGGAGCACTAGACAGTCTCTGCAATGGCTCCAATTGAAATACAATATTGGTGTAGCAGCCTTACGATCAGCTCACAGACAGAGTGAGGCGGGATAATTTCTTAAGCATCTTACCTGGATGAAAGCCTGCAAGAGAATTGCCAATATACACGAGATTGACCTAAAGTTAGTTGCTATACAAAGAATGCCGGCTTTGGATAAGATTCGTTTTAACACAATTACTTTTTTTTCATTTTCAAAGACATAAACGCTCTAAACTCTTAAAATGACGCTCACCGATGTTATTTTCAACTTCCGAAACTTTATAATGACGTAGATAGTCACTTTTCGAAAATAAGTTATTCTAGGCGGTAAATTTGAGGCCTATTCGCTTCAACTTTTGGCCTAATCTTTCCACGTCATTTTTTCTATTCACGTTTGGCCTGAGTTGTTAACAAATAGCAGGCTTTTTTTATTACCAGAAAACGATCTGCGCATGCGTCCTTTAACAATTATCCAATAACATTCTTTCTTATATTTTCGTATATTTCTGACGTAATGACTCGGGCGTTTGTTTCCTGTTATCCCATAATACCTTGTCCTTAGGTCCCAAATGTTTCGTTGTACTTGTTTCTGAGGCGCGACCGAAGCGAGCGGGGGGGGGGAGGTATGGGGGAAAGGCTCCAAACCCTCGAAATGACCACCCATTTTACGGCACGATAACGGCTTCCAGTAACCAAACGCATATAAGAATAATCCATAAATAGAACTTAACACACTTTAGTAATTAAATTGGAAATAGCGTGGATGAACGAAGCATGAAACAGGATATCGTTCAATTTGGAACGAAACACGACAAAAGCACCGAGTCGCTACTCGCTAAGATTACCATCAGTTCATAGTGTATAATAGCGTGTATTGTTGGTGCTCGTAATACCAACTAATACGAGTAGTTTTTGATTACGATTGTCAGGCATTAGAAATATATAGGGCTCACAGTGCTCATGAGATAAAGAAGTGACTTAAGAATTAAATACGTTTATGTCTTTGAAAATTAAAAAATCTTTTAAATGAATTTGAAAATGTGATTTTTCTTATGCATTTTTATGTGTACTTTTTCTATCTGAAACTCGTTTTCGCTGAAAATACATACTTTTCCTATTATGGAACTTCAGTCTATGTGTAAAGTGTGCATTCCCGGAAAAAACGAGTGTCACATCTAAAAAGTATACATACAAATACATAAGAAAAACACATTTTTAAAATCATTTGCAAATATGTATTAAAACTTACTTTTTTCCTTACAAAATACCTAAGCGTTAATTAATATAATTTTGCTCACTTCAGTTTTTTTAGTAAATTGCTTATTTGCTGATAACTTTCGTTTTGTTTATCCAAATTTGCATAACCTTTACGTACTTTATTCCTGTAGTTTATCGGACGCAAATTTTGGAAACCATGAATTTTCTCTGCAAAAAGTTATGTAAAATGTTATGGTAAATACTGGCGTTCTGATCTTTTGGGAAGGCAAAAAGTCTAAGCAACAAAATATAAACATTAATCTTTCTTTGTGTGACATTTACTGAAGTGCTTATCGAATAGGAATCGCACCGCGACTCACCCTGACTAACGAATCACTCGTGAGTCGTGCAACCTTTCATCTTCGAGAGTCATCTTGGGAGTCGTGAGAGGAGAGGGTGCCCACTAATGATGTCAGTGCTGGGCGCTTTTAATTATTTGGGGCTTCTGGGCTTTTTTTTTCAAAATTGGTCCAAATATGGGCTTTTTTTTAAATATTCTAAGATATTATAAAATTTTATATCTATTTGTTAATTTTACATAAAAATCTTCAAATATAACTCGAATTTAGTAAAATGAAACTTATCTTTTTTTTCTTCGGTTTTCACTTCTTACATTTTTGGCAACGCTTCATTAAGTAATGAACATTCACAAATCACAATTATTCAATGCTCACTGCTCACATGTGTTTTTGTTTGCTTAGTGTCTCCGGTTGTTGCTTGAGTGTATAGATATATTATAAATCTATACTTAAAGATGGCTGAAAAAATTATAATTGAAGATAAAAGTTGTAAAAAGTGTAAACCTAAAAATGAGTGGCTAAGTGATCCTGAATTTAAAAATTGGTTGTAAACAAATAGGAATAATAGGGAATTTTGTACAGTGTGTCATCAAATACTGAAGCAATGTAAGAGCATACAATGCTAAGAAAGGTACTCTTTCAGTTATTTCTTATTGTAAAAATAATGAAGAAACAACTATAGCTGCAAAGGCAGCGAAATCGGAGTTATATCTAGCTGCATATATTGCAGAACATTCCGTACCATTTAAACAAGCTGATCATTTAGTTGAATTTGTAAAGAAAGTTTGTCCTGGTAGCGAGATTGGAAAGTATAGAACTTTTAAAAGAACTAAAGCTTCTTATAATTTGCAAGAAGGTATTGCGCGGGAAGAATCACAAAATGACGTCAGAATATGTCAACAAAACTATTTTTCATTGATCATAGATGAAAGCACCGACATTTTAGTGTCCCAAATATTAGCCTTTATGTTAAGATTTTATGAAAAAGAAAAAGACAATATAAGAGATATGTTGCTAACTACTTTAGAGGTTGATGGTGCTACAGCTAAAGGACTTTTTGATAGTTTAAAAAATTAATTTAAGGAAGAAAATATCCCATTCAAAAATATGATTGGCCTATCGGCTGACAACTGTTCAACTATGTTAGGCAAAAGAAAATGGTGTTCAGGCATTACTGAGTAATGCAAATCCACATTTATTTGTATTAGGGTATGTTTGTCATTCCCTGTCTTTGTGCTCCCACCATGCTAGTCAACATCTTCCCTCCTGGCTTGAGAGTTTCTTGAAAGATGTTTGTGGGTACTTTGCTAGAATTAGCAAGAGGAATATGCAATTTAAATTAATTCAAGAAGTAACTGAACACCCAAATCACAAAATTATAAAACTTTCTCAAACACGCTGGCTCTCTAGAGGCTATGTCATATGTAGAATTCTAGAACAATGGGAGTCACTAAAACTTTTCTTTCAGACTGAAACCAGAACTGACAAAGTAGATGGAGCTGCAAATATATTTAAAATAATTACAACAACTGGAACAAAACATATATTGGTATTTCTTAATTATATATTAAAAGAAGTAGATAAAATGAATAAAGAATTCCAATCAGAAACTCTTAAAATATGCAATTTATCTAATAATATAATTGGGGATTAAGGAACTATCCTATCTCTGTTTATAAAAGATGAAATTATTAACAAAGAAAAGTTATCAGATATTAATCCAATGAATGCTGCCATGTATAAACCATTAGAAAAAATTTCATTAGGTGGAAGATGTGAAGCTTTGCTGTTTAAAAAGCCATTAAGAGAAAAAGAGGGAATGTTCAGGACCGACTGTCGAAAGTTTCTATCACATCTTTGCTTTCAAATAAAATTGAGATTTCCACTCGACAATATTTTGGCTATGCTTAATATTTTGGACCCACAAAATGCTTTATTTAAATGCTTTAGCGAGAAATTTTACAAATATAGTTGATGTAAATAATTTAGACGATTTAGAAGATCAGTTGAAAGGTTTACTATACCATCATGAGAATATCAAGAAGATAGATTTGAATCCATTGACATTTTGGAGAGAACTAGAGAGAATAAAAGATGAAAATGATGAACCAAAGTTCGGGTTGATTGGAAATTTTATGTGCTCCCTTCTGTCACTCTCACATTTTTCAGCATGTGTAGAAAGAGTATTTTCAAAAATTAGCCGGATAAAAACGAAACATACAAACAGGCTACACAGGACAACTGTAAAAAATAGATTATTAGTGCAACAACATGTGACCTTGAACAACACACCTTGTTATAAATGGGAGCCATCACCTACATTGATTAAGAATGTAAAAGATGGGATCTGTTACCAGAGGCTTAAAAAAAGGAGGCTAGAAAGTGAAGATGATGACATTACCATCCTACCATGGGATGAAGAGAATTTGGAGGATGAATTATCTTCAAATTCGTTCTAATCATTACTTCAAAGAATAAACTGTAAATATTGTATATAGGTGAGTAGAATATATGTATATATATATATATATATATATATATATATATATATATATATATATATATATATATATATATATATATATATATATTATATAGGGTCTTTCAAAAGGTCGCCCGATTTTTGAATGTAAATAAAACAAGTTGTGTATGATATATGCACTCAATTTATTTTAAATTTGGATGTACATTTTATGGCATTAAGTGTGGAATATGACTTCGTTCAAATGTCCGCCGCGG
Organism: Ceratothoa steindachneri; assembly: GCA_963969495.1. Lineage (NCBI taxonomy): Eukaryota > Metazoa > Arthropoda > Malacostraca > Isopoda > Cymothoidae > Ceratothoa > Ceratothoa steindachneri. The sequence continues at coordinate 158,000,131 of OZ018324.1, read as the reverse complement.
CTTCGCTTGGTGAAACGGATTCGGGAGGCCCAATTTTAGATGACTTTGTCGCATAAATCTGGCTGAATTTGCTGGATAGTGTTTGTTATGTTAACTTTGAGGACATCAACTGTTTTCGGATTATTCGCATAGACCTGCGATTTAAGGTAGCCCTAAAGAAAGTAGTCTAATGACGTTAAATCGCATGATCTTGGTGGCCAGTTGACGTCTCTGCCGCGGGAGATGAGGTTGCCCTGAAATCGCTGGTGCAAAATGTCTATCGTGACGTGCGCAGTGTGACACGTAGCGCCGTTCTGTTGGAACTACATGTCGTCAGTATCCATATAATCCAGCTGAGGCCACAAGAAGTTGCTTATCATCAATCTGTAGGTCTCGCCGTTGACGGTTATGGCAATCCCATCTTCGTTCTCAAAAAAATACGGACCGATGATTCTATTAGACGAAAATCCGCACCAAACAGTGACTTTGTTGGGATGCAATTGGTGCCGGTGTATCTCATGTGGATTGTTTTCGTCCCAAATCCGACAATTTTACGTGTTCACAAATCCATTCATCCAAAAATGGGCCCCTTCGCTGTGGCGAGGATAGAAATCACGTAATGCGCGGAACGTTTGTCGAACGGAGCACTGATTTTGATAATAATATTTGATGATTTACACACGCTGTTCAACGCTATAACTTTCTATCGTGACTTGCCAAGTACTACTGAACAGTTCACAGTGAGGTTACCAGATGTCGCTTTAATAACATGGCCACTATCGCCTGACAAAGCTCGAGCGTCCTTGTTGAAAGGCCCTATATATATATATATATATATATATATATATATATATATATATATATATATATATATATATATATAACCTGGGCTTTTTTTACTATAAAATCTGGAGTGAAGATGGGGGGAGTATTTTGCACTGGCAACACTGTTGCACACGTCTTCTCTCTCGTTCTCTCCCCCTCAAGATGAACATTAATATTGTTCTGCAGGAGCCACCTACTTTAGTGCTTTGGCCGTATGCTTCAGATTTTTGACTTGCTAGAATATCCAATCATCCTGCATCCCCAACTTCTCCATAGTTGACTTTAAGTTCTTAGCCAATATTAGCTAGTATTTGGCTTCATTCATTGTTACAACAATTATATGAACACCAGTCCGAATAAAAGAAAAACAGTCCTATACCTTAATGCTGCCACCTTCCTTTTGTCTGTGGGGATGTTATTCTTTCAGGCATAGGGGATTCCATTACGGCGCCAAACATGACATGCTGCATTTAGGTTAATGGGTCCAATTTTGGTCTCATCAGACCAAAACACATTCATCGAAAATCGATCAGACTTCTTTTTCCATGTGCGCCTGAGCAAACTTTCGTCATGCTAAGAAGTGAGCCTTCATCCCGAAAAAGGGTCTTGCGTGGTGATCGAGATCTCACAGAATGTCTATTGAGCTCAATACTAATTGTTCTTTTTGTAACTGATGTTCCAGCCGTGTGCATATCATCTTGCAGTTCTTCCCTAGTCATCATATGGTTCTTGGATCCCTATCTCAGCATCCGTCGACAAACTTGTTGAAATATTTTCCTCAGAGTTCTACTGCGAGGAAGGTTTGCAATGGTCCTGGAGGTCTTCCATTTTAGGTTAATCTAACCTAGAATGCTGAGAGGAACAAGTAAGGCTGCAGGAATATACTTCTATAGCTTTTACCTTCTCTGCATTGCTCAACTATCTTGTTTTTCAAATAATTTGAGTTCTTTACTTGTGCCTTGGTGCCTACAAGTTAGCCCCAATGATGAGGAAGGTACGTTCCGAGTCAGAGAATAGCATGTGGATTCAACTACCGATAACTATCGGTAAGAGAAAGCTGTGTGTTGGGTGGTGCCCTGCGTTGTGAATACGGGAAAGGAAATATAGTGGTATTGTGATCGGCTATGTATGTAATGACATGCGTAAGATCTACCTAACCCCGCGTGAGTAAGCACAGCGCGTCGAGATATTTAGGTGCGCTGACGTTTGCTTTCTCCCTCCTGTGTTTGAACCGGCTACCGACGTAAAAAGACCAACGCCGTATCCATTAGGATAGAGGACGCTCCGGTCCGCATATAGGAAACGTAGAAACAAGCATAGTACCCATTTTCGACCTTTAAGATATAAGATGGGGAAAAATGGTTACAATCGTTGGTTAAGTCAAACCTTCCTTTCTGGAACGTTTGAATAAGTCTGTGTTACAACAGGGCGTAGTGGCATTCGCCCTTGAGGTCATTGGATCCAAAACCAGTGAAGATAATCATCCTTCCAACAGCGACACATAATTTCACACACACACACACACAGACGTAGGAAGACAAGAAAACGAATATAAATATCAACACATTCTCATTCTCCAGACACATTCCACACAGTCAATGACAAAAATAAATTACTTTGCAAGGAAAGGTGTAACTGTCCAGAAATGTCTTGTTACAAGCAAGATATTATTACTCCATTTATTTAATTAAAATTAGATAAGAAAATGAAAATGTTAATTAAGATTCCAGAAGAGCGAAGAAATCATGGTCAGTTTTAATGTGAGCTTGAAAATAAAAATGCTTCGAATGTAAAATTATAGACAACAATGAGATGCTAAAGGCATTGTGAACCAACCAATACTAATGGGTACTAAAGGTATATGCGTTATTATCAAGAGAACCAACCAATTCTAATGGGTACTAAAGGCATATGCGTTATTATCAATGGAACCAACCAATTCGAATGGGTACTAAAAGCATATGCGTCATTATCAATGGAACCAACCCATTCTAATGGGTACTAAAGTCATATGCGTTATTATCGAGGGAACCAAACAATTCTAATGGGTACTAAATGCATATGCGTTAATATCAAGGGAACCAACCCATTCTAATTGGTACTGAAGGCATATGTGTTATTATCAATGGAACCAATCAGTTGGAATGGGTACTAAAGTTATATGCGTTATTATCAATGGAACCAACCAATTCTAATGGGTACTAAATGAATATGCGTTATTGTCAATGGAACCAACCCATTCTAATGGGTACTATAGGCATATGCGTTATTATCAAGGGAACCAACCAATCCTAATGGGTACTAAAGGCATCTGCGTTATTACCAATGGAACCAACCCATTCTAATGCGTACTAAAGTCACATGCATTATTATTAATGAAGACAACACATTCTAATGGCAGTTAAATGCATATGCGTTATTATCAAGGGAACCAACGCATTCTAATAGGTACTAAAGTCTTATGCCTAATTATCAATGGAATCAACCCATTCTACTGGGTACTAAAGGCATATGCGTTATTATCAATGGAACCAACCAATCCTAATGGATACTATAAAGACATATGCGTTATTATCAAGGGAACCAACCAATCCTAATACGTACTAAAGGCATATGCGTTACTATCAAGGGAACCAACCAATCCTAATGGGTACTAAAGGCATATGCGTTATTATCAAGGGAACCAACCGATTATAATGGGTGCTAAAGTCATATGCATTATTATCAATGGAACCAACCCATTCGAATGGGTACTAAAGGCATATGCGTTATTATCAATGTAACCAACCCATTCAAATAGGTACTAAAGGCATATGCGTTATTATTAAGAGAACCAACCAATCCTAATGGATACTAAAGACATATGGGTTATTATCAAGGGAACCAACCCATTTGAATGGGTACTAAAGGCATATGCGTTATTATTAAGAGAACCAACCAATCCTAATAAGTACTAAAGGCATATGCGTTATTATAGAGGGAAGCAACCAATTATAATGGGTACTAAAGGCATATGCGTTATTATTAATGGAACCAACCCATTCTAATGGGTACTAAAGTCATATGTGTTATTATCATGGGAACCAAACAATTCTAATGTGTACTAAATGCATATGCGTTATTATCAAGGTAACCAACCAATCTTAATAGGTACTAAAGGCATATGCGTTATTATCAAGAGAACTAACCAATCCTAATGGGTACTAACAGAATATGGGTTATTATCAAGGGAACCAACCCATTCGAATGGGTACTAAGGGCATATGCGTTATTATCAATGGATCCAACCGATTCAAATAACGTACTAAAGGCATATGCGTTATTATCAAGAGAACCAATCAATCCTAATGGGTACTAAAGGCAAATGGGTCATTATAAAGTGAACCAACCCATTCTAATGGGTACTAAAGGCATATGTTTTATTACCATGGGAATCAACCCATTCTAATGGGTACTGAGTCATATGCGCTATTGTCAAGAGAACCAACCCATTCTAATGGATACTAAATACCTATGTGTTATTATCAACGGAACCACCCAAGTCTAATGGGTACTGAAGGCATATGCGTTATTTACAAAGGAACCAACCCATTCTACTGGGTACCAAAGTCATAGTACCAAAGTCATATGCACTATTATCAAAGGAATCAACCAATTCTAATGGGTACTAAAAACAAATGCCTTATTATCAAGAGAACCAACCAATTCTAATGGGTACTAAAGGCATATGCGTTATTATAACGGGAACCAACCCACTCTAATGGGTAATAAAGGCATATGAGTTATTATTATAATGTGTACTAAAGGCATATGCGTTATTATCAATGGAACCAACTCATTCTAATGGGTACTAAAGTCATATGCGCTATTATCAAGGGAACCAACTCATTCGAATCGGTACTAAAGTCATATGCTGTATTCTCAACTGTAATCAACCTTTAATTGAGGAAATGAGACGATTTATTCAGAGTGAAATTCATAACGTTAATTTTATACACAATTCAATGATTTAACTTATTAACTAAGATCGTTCTTTTGGGGAATTATATTAATTTTAAATCAAATTAATGACTAATTTAGAATAATTATGTGAATCTGTGACTAAAATTAGAATACTCATTACTGTGAATTTGGCAGACTCCTTAGTCTTATTATCTCATTCACTTGTTCGAGCGAAGGAGTAGTTCTATTGTAACGGACAGTCTCGCGGCTCCAGCACCTCCCTCAGTCCTCTCAAACTTGATTCCTTCTGATTCACTTATTTATTTGTCCGGCGGCTAATTTTACAGGCTGATCGCAGACGAGCTTCGGTCCGCTCAACCTGTTCGGGGCCGAAAGGAAAATTCACCCCATCGGCCAATTTTAACATGCTTTAATTCTTCCTCCACTATTTCTCACTTCTTCTCCCTCATCTTTTTTTTCACCTATAAAAAACAAACAATAAACAAAAATAGTAAAAAAGTAAGAAACAGAATAAAGCCAAGAGTTAGAGGGAAGCACTCACCGGCGTCGGTGAGAGTATTCCTCCCCCGTGGGAGAAATCGACCGACATCAAAGAGAGTCAAATAAAATGAATGAGGCCAACCTCCTCCAAAAAATCAAATAGTTCACAAGTCTGTGCAAGAAGCCATCCTGACTAGAAGGGACAAGCAGTAGCGACCTCGCTCCTCAAGGTACCGTGACAGGAAACTTGCTTGAAGATACCCCACAATGGGACGCTCAACAAGAATGTGCTGAACATTCTGAAAAACAACACAGTTATTGCAATAAAGTGCAGGCGAGCGCTTCCTAAGATGGCGTTGCATCCTGAGAGTTTGCGCAGTTCGAAGACCAAAGAAAGTGATCTGAAACCGTTGCGATATTTAGGGTTGTACCATTATACAGTCGCGCAACTTTAGATTCCGTTCGACAGTCTCTCTTCTTCTTTGCCAGGAAGACAAGAAAGCTCTCTTCATTCATGTCATGTAATCGGTGAGATAAAAAGCACGACGCTGGTGTAATCGTGTAATCCCTGCGGGCTCTTTGGCACCTTCATCGGCGTGGTCATTCCTTAAAATTCTCAAATGTCTAGATACCCTGCAGAAGATATCCTCTACAAATGCCCGGCTCGCGACCGCTGTTGCGTCATGGATACAGCGATTCAGGAAAATTCTAATGCTTTGAGAGCAGTCAGGGGGGCTTGTGAGTCGCTAAGGATCACAATCCGGTCTCCGAACCGGGCACGACGCGTTATCTCCCGTACAGAGCAGTGTATCGCGACCAGCTTGGCCGTGAAAACAGACGCAGTGCCTTGGCTGGTAGAGCTTCCTGATTTCAAACGAAATGGATACTGCGTGGAAGCCGACCACTTTCTGAGACTTGAAGCCATACGTGTCCACTGACATATATCCAGCGTGACACCAAGTGTGCTCCAAAATGGTCGACGCAATACTCCTAGAGCTGTGTGGGAGATTTTGAAATAGAGGCGTGGCGATAAGTAATCAAAAGGGGTACCCTCTAGGGTGGTGTCCTAGGCAAAACCAGAATCTAAACCGGCCCATGAGCTATATCGAGATCTTGTAGAAGTTTTCTGGCCCTCAAACTAAAGTGCTTAGAGTAACACTGGCGTCTCTCGGCTGGAAATGCAGTGAGAGCAGTTGGTGACTGAGGGAGGCACCGGGCTTGTGCGTACAAGCACATAATGCAATTTGAACCGCGTGGAATGAGTGGAATCTCTCCGGCTTTGACAAGTAGGCTCTCAATGGGGGACGAGTGGAAAGCACCTGCAGCCAGGCTGAAAATGGTGTGGTAAATAAATTCAACCATCTGCAATACACGCTTGGTTGCGGATGCGTAAAACTAGCTTCTGGAGACAAGCTTCGATCGAACAAAGTATCGGTAGAAAAGTAAAGCAGGTGACCTATCAGCCCCCTAAGTCCTGAAGGTTACGGAAGGAAGAATGTCCATGGTGTGGTACAAGCGACCCTAAGAGTGCGAGTATGAGCATCCCAGGCGAGAAGCTAGTAAAATAAACAGTAAAGAAATGATGCAAATCTACGGCTACCAAGCGAATCGCGTTTAACAAGAAGTCTGTATCGGAGTGGAGCAGTAGAAAGTACCAGAAATGCACCACCTATTCTTAGCTAAGGAAAACCAAAAGCAGCTCGCCTCGGTACAGCGAGAGATGCAGTTCAGTGCCTTTTGGAGTCAACACTCCAGAGTTGGCAACTAGGTCGACTAAAAGATATCGAAAGGTCGTCCACGTAAAGCGTAGCTAGAATATTTTCCGTAACCAATGAGGGAAAACCATTGATGCTCAGAACAAAGAATGTGACACTAAGAACACTTCCATGAGGATGCATTCTTCCTGCTGCTCCGTTTGGTTAGAGAGCCCCCCCCCCTTCGTACGCGGAATCGACGATCTCACAAAAATTCAGTAATATAAAATTGAGAATCGCCACTTCAACCCTGCCGTGGGAAGAGTCTTCAAGATACAGAATCGCCATGCGGTCAGGCAGGCTTCTCCCGGTTGAAAAACCGCGGTGTAGTGCTGGTTATAAAGGAAGGCCTCGCAAGCAGCATTATTGGGTCGGAGAGGAGCATCCGAAGAGAAGTGCACCTTATGGAAGCCGCACTGTGCAGAAGACAAATGTCCTACGGCCTACACTGTCCAGAAAAATTGCTAATCTAACATTTACTAATTTCCCTATCAACTTGTACAAGCAGGAGGTTATAGATTGGGCTGAAACCGACCGGGTTAAAGTGTTCTCTCTCCATTTTGCAGAAAACGAGCACAGTAGCCATTTGCCAAGACTCTGGGAGAATACCCTCTGTCTAGATCCTGTTTAACAAATCTAACAGAAATGCCTTGCCTCGCTCAACCAGATTCCCTGAGAGAACTTACCCCGAATCCTTTTGATTTGCTCCCACACCTCTGCGAAAGAGTTCATCCCATTAAGTGAAGACATGTATGTCCGCTAGGAAAAGCTCCAGGTGTGCTTCGAAACATATAACAGCTAGCCCGAGCTCGAAGAAATTCAGCGACAGTGAAATCGTTCGAGCTGCGCTTATAGCGCGTATATGCATAGCGCTTCTGCCTGGAGGCCGTCGCATACTTGGCTGATCAACAAGGAACAGGTTGGCGTGCATGCAACTAGACGTTCTAAGAAATGTATTTAGGCCCACAGCGATGAGGTTTCGTGAGAAAACTTATCAGCCTTTTCCACGACCTTCATTCTATGGGTAACCCCCTCTTGCAGAGGATTTGGAGCACGTCAAAAGTATCCATGACAAGATAGAACAGGAGCCTAATCCCCTCTCTTATGAAAACGAGACTACTATATCTGAACCAATGTCCCTAGCGGAGTACTTCACAACATCTTTTACCACATATTCCAATCGGGATCCTGCTCCACCAGATCTCCAAGCACGTCCTTACGTCGTTGAAGGCTGCCCATTGAACTTCTCCAGAAGCGAGGAATCTACTAACAACCTTTTTTTTCTTTGAGCGAGTTGCGTTTTGATCTCGCTTCTTGTGTGGATATCGCCTGTGGTCCGGACAATATTCCGTTCTTTATGTTTCGACAGCTCGGTAATCAAGATTAGGCCTTAGTGTTAGGTTTGTCAACAGGATCTGGTCGAAGGGTGTCTTGCAAGATCTATGGCGAATGGCTACCATGCTTGCTTTTCTCAAGCTAGGAAGAGATCATTCAACCCCGGCTGGTTTTTACCCATTATTTTTAATTTCTTGTGCGGTTCACGTTGATGGAGAAAGTGATAAATGTTTGGTAAGCTTATTTTCTGGGCAGCGGAGATCACCTCTCTTCTAGGCTGGAAAATAGTATGTATTTATTAGGCTTTCCTTTGTAGGCATCATTTCGCGCCAGTATTTTGGAATTTGTAGAAGGCCTATGCTATGGGCTAACATTACGGTATTATGGCGACCCTTCGCTAAATGGAGACGATAAAAATCCTCCCAGTTTTTTGTATGAGTTCTTGCGAAGTTTTTGATTTCGCGTAAAGCTGACAAAGAGCCCTCTCTGTCTCCATAAGGTGTCACTTCGGTGCTGCCATGAGATGGGGATTGCTCAGTTTCTAGTAATAAACACCAACTCTAAAAGGATCTTAACCATATTTTCGTTATGCAAAAACGTAGGGATTTAAGTTATTACTGGCAAAGGTACTACACTTCTGAAATCGTTGAAGTCATTCCCCGTAACAGGAGATTTTCTAAATGCAGCTCGCCTAGACAAGGTAGACTCGCGCCGATTCTTAGGTCTTGTTTTTTACCAATGCCGCACCATATGGAAGGCGCAAATTCGCATTCTTAGGATCTCTTGTACCCACACCATGGAAATTCTTTATTCCCTCATTCAGCATGGGGCGGGGCGTTATGACTACCCTATTGATTTTCTACTACTTATAATTTGAACTCAGGCGTGAGGTTTACTTCTCCGCTTCAGGGCTATTGTGGATGGTGAATTCAATCTATTACATTGTGTCTCTAGTTGACTCATGCCTCATGTGGGCCATTTAAAGGGTGTACTTGTCGAGGCATGGAAGATAGCAATTGGTTTATGTCGTATTGTGTTTATTCCCCTCGCGGCCGATCTCAAACTTGCCGATGCCGATGAGAGACGCCAATCATGAACTAAACCTTTCGGCTTCAGATATCAGTCCTTCGAGGGTTTGCTTAATTCTCGTTCCGGTGGTGATGATGCTTCTGCCTGTTAATCGGACAAGTTTGTGGAACACAGCGACATATGATACAGTGCTATTTCTCCTAAAACTTCAATAGTATTTGGAATATTGGCTTCACATTTGAGGTATGCCATTGTACACAGATGGCTTCAAGCATCAAGAATGACGGAGTTGGCTTCCAAGTCCCCCCATTGCTTGAAGCCAGTTTGGCTCTTTCGGATGTTGTTTGTCTCCATGTTCGAGATGGATGTGATATGCTACTGAGTGCGAGAAATTACCCGCAGTGCCTCTTTCTGACAACGATTTGCGATCCATATCGACTAAGAGCGATCTAAGTGCCCTCGACTCATTGTAATCTCAAAATCCCTTGGGCCATAGTGTCTGTGACGCCACTACTAGTTCCCATCAGGAAGATGCGAATATTATCTTCTGCTTGATTTCTATACATTTAGGGCGCCAGGTATTTGCGCATACTAAGCCACTGGATCGTTCTTACGCACTGGCTACATGGTAGAGATTATGACAACACTTCTGGCTGGATGGCAAAGAAAATGGGAGACGACGCCAGGAAGTTTGAACTTGCGTGCCATCGCGCCCTAACTATTCCTTTGAACCTATCCCCCAATGCCTCTAGGAAATCAAGTCATTTTTTGTTACCTCTAGGAAATCAAGTCATTTTTTGTTGCCTCCAAATCGGACAGACAGGGGCATGGGGGTGGAGCGGCACAACGAAAGCTGATGTAGCACTCACCTGAAGCATTTACGAGGATGGTTTGGTCTCCCATAATTTACACCACATTATGGTTTAGTGACCTTGTCATGAGTCTCTTCCAAGGCGATACCTGTCTCAGTACCAAGGGGAAGGAGGCTCGTTACTGTGCTTCCTTTGCTTGGGGCTGGCTCTTTCGCGCTAGCGCTGTCTTGTGTCTGACGTGGACCTCTCACATATTTTTTTATTTAATTTATTGGTTGCGTGCTTGGTTTATTGGGGCACCAGAGCGTGTGTCTTTTGGTATTTTCTTTATTTTTCTGGTTTTATTTATTGTTTTGTATTAGTCCATTGTTAGGTTTTCTTTCTCTTGGCACTGTGACATACTTGGTGGCCAGCAAGGCAGCATGCAATTTTTTTTAATAACTTACCCAATCATTACAACCTTGTGACCGAAGATCCAATTAGGGAAAGAAACTTCCTATTAGCTCGAATCATCATATAAGATATTTTCCTTCGACTAAATATTTTCCTCACAGTCAGGGAAAGACCCTGATAAACAGACTCTATCGTGATAACAAGGTTGCCACCCATCTTGAAGAATCAATTTCTAATATCTTCCTACACCTTAATTAGAGAACTGGATTGATCGGGTGTCATTCTGGCAAGATTCCTCACCCTCTTCTGAATGTGGACCTTTCCCTCAAAGTGAACACATACTCCTCCACTTAAGCAGTAACTTATCAAACATACAAGCTCCTTTGCAGTTTTACGCTTGGACTCACCGGACTCGACTCGCCCTCGTCTAATTGCTTACTTGCTTAATGTTGTACATCTTTGCCGAAGACGACGTCACTCCATACATGGATGATTTTGATGATGTGTGGTTAATGATTATCGTCCTTGGTGAGATCGTTGATGTCTGCGGAGTCCGCCAAGGTTTTCACAGCCTCTTCCACATAAATCGCAGATAGAGGGTCCTTGTATTTGTTGGTGGCGCCTTTCACGGCGGGCTATGGCAGCATTGTGGATAGGGTATTGTAAGAATGTGTGGATGAATGACCAATGCATGGAGTGATAACTTGCACGATGATGTTTAAGGTGGAAAGTAGGTGTGTATTCTTCAGTCCACCATCTTCCCTTTTCCCTGCTGAATCCAGTAGCAAGGAAATGATCCAGAGCGACTGGAGCAGGTTTAATTTGCAGTGCTCTGCTTAATAAAGGTCCCTCCCTGGACTATCGCCTAATGCACGAGTACCGTGCAGATTTGCTCTCCAGGTTTACTCCTGAAGCCTTGGCTCTTCCAAGGGCTCTCACAAGGCAGTGGGGTTGGCTGAGTTATACCACCCGACACTCGGTCGTTGGACGTACCTTCAGTTAAAGACAGGGGGACCACGCATCAGGCCTTTAAGATTTACGAGTAAGTTAAGTTATTTCGTCAACATCAAGCACCAGAGAGGCCATCGATGTGGCAGCAATCTGGCACTCCCCCATCCTTCATGACAAGCATCTTATAAATTCCATTTCCATTGTCATTGCTCTCTTTAAGTTCAATTAAATACATTATTATTTTACTTCTTTGTTATCCTTCAATAAATGGTTTTTTTCTAAAGAGTGTACGTTATTGCAATCCTATCGAGCATGTATTGCAATATGCCAAAAAACCTATTCCAATATTGAAAGGTTTTCGTTAATTGAAATTTGGTACTCAAGTGAAATATCATACAAATTGCTTTGAACTTCTTTTAATTAATTGTATTATTAGGATCACTGTTCTTCTACGTTTGGTTACATTTTATTTTGACAAAAAATTAATTTCGCACTAGGTAAAATTTTGGAGTAAAAAGGGACGCTAAATGAGAGATTAGAAAGCATCACGAAAATTTTTTAATTGTTTCCCGCTCCGAAGGTGGCTCATTTCATGGTAAAGAATTCAATCTGGTTTTATTTAATGTTTCAGAAATCTTCACATTGATATTTTTTTTTAAATCATTCATTCATTACCAGAGTCTGCGTGATTTTTTTTATGTCTGATATGTTTTTAAATGATTTTATGCGAAATTTTTGCGCTGAATTCATATCATTAATCCGTTTTTGCAGATCAGGTCTAATTTTTTCCTACAACACTTTTTTTCATTTTTTAATGCAAATTTTCATGTAAATGTTGTAATTCTCTTTGTTTTTAAGAAGGCTTTGCTTTCATGCCTTTACTTTTTTGATTTGAAAGTTAGCATAGAACTGTGTATCACAAGATTCTAGCTATTCATTATTTTATAAAAGCACAACATGAATAGAAAATGTAAAAATGACCAAAATAAGTTTTGCTAATTATGTGGCAGTTGCGCTGCCTGGGCTACAATAGTCCATCCCACCTTTTATTAAGACCTGCTTTCATATCTATGTATTTTATCATAAAGATGGGAGATTGGGATAAGGAATTTGTTGCTCGCATATGCTGCTGAACATGTGTCGAATACTTCAGAGGATGGAGCAAGGGAAGTCTGAAGGCATAATCGTTTGATATACTCGTACCTATGGTTTTGAGGAAAGGAAAAGACCATGTGACAAATGGCTATCTCTGCGTGACAAACTTACAACGAAGGTAATTTCGTGCAACTTTTTGCTAATTTTCCATCACCGAGATGAATAATTTGTGAGTATTCGAAGCTTCTCAAAATGTAAAAGCTACTTGGCGTATATAAGTGAAAACTATTTCTTAGCAAAACGCTTATAATGGCTTAATGAAGTCCCATTGTCAATACAAAGGAAAATTCTGGCCGTCATTTGGTTACCAAATGAAATATAGGAACTTTTAATGGTTGATAACTTAAAGAACAGCTACTATTTTTGTCATAATCTGAAGCATACTGGCTCCAAAAGTCAAAAAGCAAATGTTCTTGTTTCAGGAGTAAACAGAAAAAAAACACACTGTTAAATACCCAAATGTGCCCTCTGCCATAAAGCCCCCCCGCCCCTATGGATCAGATAATCCAGTTAAAAAATGACTTGAAAGCTTAGATCTGGATAAAGTCAGTAATGATGAAATAAACAGTGAAAAAATTCTGAAAAATTCAGTCTACCATCATCTAGTTTCAAGGAATCAAAACCATTAGCACAAGCAAAGCTTAGTTATCTCACAAGAGATTTAGGACTATCAAAAGAATCATCCCTTGCTCCTTGCCTCTCGTCTTAGAGAAAAAAATCTATTGGCACCAGAAACAATACATTATTGGTACAGAACTAAGAGTGAATAATTCATGAATTTCTTTTCTCCCCGTGAGAATTCATCTTTGGTGTACTGCTCGGAGAATAAACTTTTGATCGAAGTTTAGGAGTTGTGTATCGACCGTCTGAATAAAGACTATTTGTACACTCATCAAGTAGAAGTGTCAAAGCTGTGCTCTTAAATAATAGCAACAACCTTGTATCTGTTCCAGTTGGTCACTCTTTCCAATTGATTTAAAATTATGAAAATTTTACTTAGTGCCATCAAATACAAAGATCATCAGGAGAGAATCTGTTATGATCTCAAGGTTATCTATCTAATATTAGGAATGCAAGAAGGTTGCACTAAGCATCTCCGCTTTCTTTGCTTGTAGATAGCAGGACAGACGCCAAACATTTTGAACAGCATGTATGGCAACACGAAAATCTTTTACACCTCGATTCCAAACTGTCGTTGTTAACACATTGATTGGTCTTAAGAAAATTCTGCTCCCTCTGCTGTAAATAAAGCGAGGTTTGATGAAAAATGTCTTGAAGGCAATGAATAAACAGAAGCCAGTTTTTCTTTACGTGCAGAAATTTCTTCATGTAAGTGCTGCAAAAATGAATGCGGTATTTTATTGATCCCCAAATTAGAAGCTTAATGAAGAATCCCAAGCATGAAAAGACTATGGACGAAGTAAAAACGAAAGCTTGGATTGATTTCGAATTAATTGTTAGCGACTTTCCCGGAAAGTAACTAAGCTTTTGGTGCAGTTGTAGCTCTTTGTATCTAGCTGTCAACACATGATATACGCAAAACTGAACTACGGAGAAGAACATAATAATGGGTATTACCTACATATGAGTATATATTCCATAGAAGGAAATATTTACCTGATAGATGAAAAGTATTATCATTTTCTTGTTTAATGAGGTCAATTTATATAGAATTAGTTGAAAAGCCTCAGCCAACAAAATCTTATTTTCAAACGCAGTCCAGTGTTATAATCCCGGTTTTCTCTGGCAAAGGCAGAACCAATGTACCTGTAATTATGTAATGAGATCACTACTATACCGATTAGTTGGTAAGGTAACAAGGAAGGAATACTATTATATCCCATTCGCAATAAAATCAAAACAGGATTTGCTTGACCCTGATATATACTATATTTACCCTTGATCTTTTTCATTGACCTTCTACTTATTCTCACCTTTCATAGGAAAGGTGAGAATAAATAGAAGGTCTGTCCTCACCTTGTTCTTTCTCCGCTGACTCTCACTCTCATTGCCTTACCCTAGTATTCTTTCTTTAATAATAAAAAATGCCTGGTACATATAAAAATCATGACTTAAACGATTGATGATTCTTGTTGTCAAAACGCGTCAGGAAAAAATTAAAAGTAGATTTTTATTACGTTCATACTTGGTCAACATAGAGACGCTGTGTGCGTGTGGTTAGTAGTGTATGTGTTGTTTCTAATGTGACGATGCATGCTCTCGTGTGTACCAAAGAAAATGTATGCGGTTACTATCACTTAGTCTCCATTCCGTAATAGTTGTATCAATTGTGTGCTGGTAGATAATTAATGGATATCTTCTCTTTTTGTACTTAAAAATGTTTAATGGTTTTCAAACGCAATTTCTGGTCACAAAATGGCAGGTTAATAGATTGCAACCTTGTTTTCTTTGCTTTTCCTCTGCAAAAAGGGGTCAACTGTCAGCGACCAACTCCAGCAGCAGCCAAATAGTCCCAGCGATGTAGCTACTAATTTAACCTAACTTAACATAATCTCTTTAGAAAATATTAAAATTTTAAAATCCGGTCAGTTTGCTATGCTGAGTTTCTGCTTTCGTAGCGTCCGCTTCCGTTCCTTATGCCTCCAACTAATAGTCGGGATATATCTCTTTCACACATTTTCACTTCCACTACACTAAATAGAATTTTTTTAAATACCTTTTCAATGGTCCCAAAACATTTCCTTACTTCACACTCATGGAATTAGCGTGGAAGGTTAGTATTTGAAGGAGCTTCTTTTATATAATCAATGCAAAGATTTCAAACAGTATCACGATAAATGCATTGGTTAAAATCTATCTATCTAATACTACACTTATGCACTTATCCCTAACCTATAAGACCTGCTTCCCAGTCAATATATCTTTTAAACATCGATTCAACGCAATAAAATCGCGTGAAAGTGATTTAATGATCAATGTTACATCAGTGAGCTGAAAACCGTTTTGAACTGTGAGGGGTTTTTTTGCACCGAGATGAATTAAGCAAAACGAGGAAGAATATTTAATTTGTGTGATTTAAAATTACTATGTATGTACATTCGTAATACAAGTTACCAAGTAGATAAAGAGTAATGTACGGGTGTTTTTATTTCATCAAGGGCAGATCGAAATAAGAGACTTGACCTTTAGAAAACTTCTCAGCTATCGTTACAAATGCTAATGATTAATTTGCACTCGCCTCGTATTTAGACGTACAGTATGAATCTTGAGCGCGTATTTATTCGAATGCGTTCGCATGTCTCTGTGTCCGTAAGAAGCTTTTGCGAACCAAATCGTCGACTGTCCCCGGATGTCGATATTTCACCCTCTTTGTCTCATGTATCAACTCGATATCGAACTTGTCTGAAGTTTGGATGTTGGATTTAAGTGAGCGGCAATTAAGCGACTGAAACGACGAATTTCAATTACCGGCTCAAAGTGCCTCTGCACGCATTCACAGCACAGCCTAGCCTAGAGCGCCTTGCTTTGAGTGAAGGGTCTTTCTTGCGAGGTGGTGTGTAAACTAATGAAGGCAATTTCGATGCTTTCTACGCTGGTAAATGCGGCGAATCTCAGTTGTAATCTTATCCTTTATAAAGACGTTTTTGAGATAAATCGCAATTGGAGTTTGAGGTTATATTTTGGTTATAATCGGAAAGCAGAGTGGTGCAACGGTATGTCACTCTGAGAATTCATTGTTTGAAATGCGAATTTTGTGAAGAATTTCTATTTGAATCTAGTTTAACTTGACCAATACCTCCATCATTATGTTTATCTCTGACCAGAATGATTTGGTATCAATTATTCGAAAATACAATTGTTCGAATCGACAGTTGTTTGAATGGTCATTGTTTCGTATCATACCTAAATCAATAGTGATTGGAAAATGAGAAAATTAAAAACGCATTCTAAAATTCTTAGAAATTAAATTATTTAAAATTAATAAAAGATATGTAATCTTAGGAGAGAAAAACCTAGCCTAACCTATTCTAATTCATCCATTTTTTATGGAGCGCAGAAACAAACTAACATAAATTGAAATACAAAATATTTGTATCAGTATCTCTAGCAACTTATGGTTTTAGTCGCGTGTCGCATCTCTCTACGTTACTATGTCGGTCGGTCAGAGGATAACCATTTTAATTTTCAATGAGTTTTTGAAAGTTTTGTATGTCGTAAGGTCATATGGTCATAGGTTATAATAATTCAGAACACACGACTTAGATCGGTTGACTTTGTTAAGATTGCCGACGACCCAAATTGTGACTTTAATTTTCTGATTTTCGAATCATTATTTAACATTAGGATAATTCTAAAAATTGCTCATTCGAACTATTGTAAGCTTACCCGACAGAAAATTAGTTACTTGTAACCATAGTAAGGGCCTCTTGCACGCCACTTTGTTCCATATGTTCATGCTATGGAGTTCCCTGTGTAATGTTCTTTCTGAAATGGGTGGTGAAGGACCAGAATTGACGTTTAGTAGCAATTCAGGCCTCGAATCAAATCGATTTGCAATTACAAGCCTGAAGATTCTACGATGGTCCCTGTCTGTCAACACCTTCTTCCGTCCGCAATTCTGGCGAGAGCTTTTCGCATTTGAGGAGTTGTGCCATTGCTTGTAAACCCGGATGACCGTACTCGTTGAAACACTACCAAATTTTGCCAGCTCCTTCACATGATAACTTTTGGCGCGGCCAAATGCAATCATACCTTTTTGACATTCCATAACGTCGTTTTTTCGGCCCATTTTAGTAGACCTGATTTGCTATCTTCAGATCTTCACGCCGTCCGCAACACAAATAAAGCCTAACTAACGTTTCGACGTAAACTAAGCTACGCCTCTCGGCTGCCTAAGGTTCTTACACGCTTCAGATGTTAAATTATATTTTTACTCCGTAGGTGACTAATATTTTGTCCGGTGAGCTTATTTTCGAACAAAAGTTTTCGAATAATTGTTTTAGAAGAATATTTTTCAAATAAGTGTCCGCTTAAGGACCAGAAAGCAAAGGTATTTGCGTGTGTGAGTTCGAGGGTCGACAATATATGCTACCCTTATCTCCGGTGACTCCATTGTTTAAATTATTTTTTTGATGCCTTATACTTTATTCTGCTGTCGAAACGGCGACAAGTTTAAGAGAGAGTTGAGTACCCCCTAATCCCCATAAGTAGTTGCCTCTTTCGGTTGCTCAGGCTATCTACTGTTCACACATTTTTATTACATCCAGCTTCACCACTACCATTGGAAACGTTCTTTAATTTTTAAAAAATCCTTGTTTGTTTTCGCCTTTATATTACAGTTAAATAAATTATTTTTGCTCTATTTAAACTTTGTAGCTCCCATTAGTGACTTGTTATTAAGATGTATCCCCATCTGGCGACATCTTGCAACTCCCAGGCGACCAATGCATTGAAGCATCCATGCCGAGGCACTCCAGAGGAGTAACCTGACTTGAGAGAGGGTATGGAGCATTCGGGAACGACTTTAGCAACCAATTTCATTTCAAAGAGAATTTAAAAGGAAAAAAAATACCTTCTTAAATAATTAATCACAGTAATGAACATAGACCACGGATAAGTGCTAAGTTAAACTAGGCTGAGGGACGAGTGCGGTCTAAGTTAATCCAACGGAAGAAGTTGGAAGCGGGAATAATCAATACACAAGATTGAATGAGTATCGAACAATGTGCCAATACTAATTCCCAATATCAGTAACAATAATATTAATTATAATAATGAATACAAGATCAGATGGCTTTTAAATAGTGGGTACAATAACAATAATTGGTAACCGGATATGTTTTATTTTCTCACCGGAAAGGAAGGGTACCACCGGCTCACCATGTGGGGATCAAGCTGTCATGTTTTAGAGGAGTTCCTAATACGTTCCCACACCATACATTGTTGGGGAAGACCACGCCTTTGGGTCTCCATGAAAACAGGTTCATATCAAAGTCTGCTTTAAACAAGGAGTCATGAAACTCAGGTATTTGCGGATCTTAGGCTATTTCTTCGAACTGTCGTAAATTAATAATTATCTGAGTTTTAGGAGACTGTTTTTTGCTCTGAAGGCGTTATAAAAAGAATGCGATTTTTGCCGTCGAGGGGGTGAGACATGTTTACAATTTTGCGAACTTCTCTGTTTTCAGAGAGATTTGGGACATACACCCAGAATCTGAGAAGGGAGTTAGAATGCTTATTATTGTAGCAATCATGCCGTGAGAGATAATGAGTGGCACAGCAATACCAAAGAGCAAGATCGTGAATGCTTAGTCCATTCAGAAGGGATGGAATCTTAATTACCTCTCACTGGGTAGCTGTCGTCATTACTACACAAGCACATTAAATTTTATAAAGCTAAGGGAGCATCATTGCAGCATAGGACGTCTGGATAGGTCACAAATTTAATGAAGGCATTTACATAAGTTCGAGAAATTGTACATTGATAAGCTAATAAGGGTTGATTGCATGCAAATATGAAGAAAATGATTATTTAGATGGGTAGAGAAAAAATATTGCAATAAATAAATATAGGAAATGTTATCCCACGTGGAGGATGAGCTAAGTTGATACATCGGTGAACTAGATAAATGGTGGGGGTGTTGAATGACAATTAAGAAATTACGGGCACGGAGTGTCGGTTGAGTGTATGCCGTGGATTCAATTTCAAGTTCCACTATACGGACTTATGGAAGTTACCATGGAAAGTAGCACGTCAATCGATGACTGCTGTCTGTTTTGGCATGAAAGCTGGTTTCGAATGTGTGCTACAATCTGCCTATTAGTTCCCAGTAACAAGTAAGCAATTTATTGCGTTGTATTACCTGGTACGGGCCGGTATAAGGGGGAGGAACTTATACGGACTTGGGTGTCCTGTGGGTCTAATTCTCTGCATAATATCTGCTACCTCTCCTTTGATTTTACTCAAGTCGTTTTCTGCCTTACTATCCCAAACTAAAGTGAAATTGGGGTGACGTTTATTCGCGTTCTTCAGGAATCTGGTTAAAATGAGGAGAGTTGTCTCGTTGTCCCTTAGGAACCTTCTGATTAAAGTAACTAGGCTTAATGATTGTTACAACCTTATTGTCATCTAGGGTAGTATCATTCAAATCTACGATGTCCTAAAAAATCTACCAAATAACTCTGAATACGAACTTTACAAGTTTGACCTGCACTTATGCAATTTCAATCTTACTAAAATCTGTCTTAGTTGTTGAAACTCTTTTTTTTCTCCTTCTTAATTTATATCAGCAATTAATCCTATCAAATCATAGTAAATTATTGGGCACTGCTACAAAATATTTGTGGCATTTCAATCCACTTGAACGACCCAATAGGCCGAACCATAATCATCTTCTACATTTATGCGGGTTCCATAGGTATTTAGAAGAAAACATCCATGATAATGAAACTAAAGGTGCTAAATTATGACGTAAAACAGCCCTACTCACTATTCGGGCCTCTTCGTGTACTAAATTTCCCCGATGTAGATTTCTTGTTGTATAGTTATAATGAAAGGGGAAATCAACACTTATAATTGTTGTTTTCACATTGCACACTATGAATTTCGACGCGAAATTTCATCATAGAGCGAGAGAAATAGTTAGAGGCTACACTGCCAAGGTTTTGAGGAGGGGAGCCTTCCGCCGTCTGAAGTGAAATGCAGGTCTCTTCAGTTTTATTATTGGAAGCTCATGTCAATATTATTGAAATAATTAATCCTATGTCGATAAAAAATCGCCTGCTTGTGATGGGATCATTGATATAACAGAAAACGTTCGCAAGGAAGTTAAATGGCACATTTTCCATTACCGCACCATCCTGTAGTTTCCCTGATGGTTGTTGGCATTTTTTAACTTGAGGCGCCATTGATATAACTTATCCCCAAATTACTTGTGGCACCAGTAAATTTTGTTTTATATGTTGGTGGTACACCGGCGAGGTGTGGGGATCTGCCTTTCGAGTTGGATCATGTCTGCCGCAATTTTGTCAACCTCCTTGAGAGGGTAGCTAACTTGGCAGTGAGAGAACCCACTAATGCCTGTAATTCGAAGCACGTCTTGTGGAGTATGGTTTGCTCGTTTGGAGCTGGAGTTTACTGGAAGTGTGGGATTGAAATGGTGTGCATGACTTGACACACCACGATATTCTAGCTGCTTAGCTGGTCGTGTGTCATTATTTTTCATCCTGCTCGTGCTGGACTGAACTTTCATTCTTTCTGTTGGTTGCTGCAACTCTAGTAAGATCACTCCAGGAAAGTACCAAGATTTGTAAAGAGTGTGTCGGCGCTCTAAGTTAGTCCAATGGAGGAAGATGGACACAGGAATAATCAACGCACAATAATGAATGGCTATCAAACAATGCTGTGATTTTAATTCGCAATAACAGTAACTAAAATAGTTAAGATACTAATAATACAAGATCGACTGACCCTGTTTTAAATAGTGAAAACAATGGCAATAATGGGCAACTGAATATGATTTATTGGACTACTAGAAAGAGAGGGTAGTCCCGGCTTACCCATGAGGAATCAAGCTGTTATGCTCATCAATGAGTCATGCCCATTGGTGGGCATGGCTACCCTTCCGGGTTTCCGTAACAATCATTTCATATCAAGTAATATCTTATAGAAACAAAGAGTCATCATAGCCGAGTCTTTATGTCTACTAGCTCACTTCGTCAAGCATGCTTATATTGATTAGTAGACTTTCGTATCTGAGTATTATAGGGGTACTATTTTTTACCGCGATGGTGTTATACAAAGAATTACGGCGTTCGCCGTCGAGCTGTGA
The DNA here is from genome assembly GCA_963969495.1 of Ceratothoa steindachneri. Lineage (NCBI taxonomy): Eukaryota > Metazoa > Arthropoda > Malacostraca > Isopoda > Cymothoidae > Ceratothoa > Ceratothoa steindachneri. Next base: position 157,978,663 of record OZ018324.1, on the reverse strand, counting down.
GGAATTTTAACAATTATGAAAATTTCTCTATTCCCAGAGCGGTTTGTGACATCCATTTCTGTAACGAATTCGTACAAGGAACATGATAGGCATTCAAAAGAATAAATTCGAGTGTCCTTCTGACAGAGGGAAGAGGAATAAATTTCGAGAAGGTTCTTTTTGCCTTATGTTCGTAAATTACACCCAACCTTATTTTTATCTGGGAATTAGATGAGACAAATTATGACCCTTTCTTGTTTACATTTATTTTACAGTGATCCCTTGAACTTTACGTTGAGATCTCTAGAGTTAAAATTATTCTGGATTCGATTCACTTTGAGAGAAAAGCAGTTTGACTTCACGAGCCATGATGAAAAAAATACCCTGAATAATCCTCGCAACTTTTGATTCCTGAAGCTCCATTGATTTTAAGTGATTACCAAGAGAAGAATTAGTAATTGTACTCCCCCGTCTATTTTTAATCGGGGACGAGGTCATCCTAAGCTAAAATATAAATTCAGATAAAGCTGAGAATGACAATTGCTGGCAAGTTCATGGGCACAATAATCGTAGTGATAGGTTGTGAATGGCTATTTGATGTCGTCTGTACATCGGCCTAGCTGTCTGCGGGTTTGCCTAAATTCGACGCAGCACCTCATTGGTGGCTCTTGCTGGAAACCGAACCTGGTACCCAGATGTGGAAACCCAATGCCTCATCCACTAGACTAACGATAGCTCCCCTCCAAATGAGAAAATGGACATTATTAAGGTTGTACATGGATTTTATGCAACATTCGGAAATATCGTCCTAGAAATACAGTGTATGGTGAATACTTCATCAGATCAGACAACACGACAACACTTTAAGCTACTCCTGCAGTCCTCTCGTTCATCACTTTGGCACGGACTTATTTACTCACACCGTCCGTTAAAATTAGACGTTGAAGAAAGTAGGACACTGTGAACTATAATTAGTTATTTGCTAATATCTACGGAACGAACTTTAGGAGCAATTAGTTCCTTGTATCATTCAAAAGAGCAGGTAAGGATACATAGGTGGTTTTATTTCTGTTAAAATCAGCTGAATAGCTATTATGTTAATCCCATTAATCTGAAATTGTCACCATTTGGGGAGCATGAAACTTACCGTCCTAGCCAATGAGATACTAATTGTTAGGACGATAAACTGTCTATTCACCTGACCTAACTCACTTCCCTTTATGGATCCTAACTGTTTTCATACCAGGAAAACTCAGTAAAGGGGCACAGTTTTTAAAGGATTCAGGAGAAAATGAAAATTTGAGAGCACAAAGATACCCTGACTGGGGACCTGACTTGGAATAGGGATAGGCTGGAGTGAGTTGGGGATACTGTATGACTTAAACACCCTAAATAATCTCTTCTTATGGATAAGCAAGCTATATCTATACCTTGGATCAGGAAAAAAAATCCCTTCAAAGTGGCCACCAATAAAAGCAATCTTCTCAAAATTAACCAAGAAAATCCAAGCCAAATATGAACAAATACAATCTACTCCCAAAATTACCAAGAAAAGACAATCCTATCTAAAAATGTCCAAGTATAAACAATCACATCCCAATATGACCACATAAAAACAAACCCTTGCAAAAATGACCAAAGAAAGGCAAACGCTCAAAAAGAGACAAAGACAATCCTACCAAAAAATTAACAAGTAGATATAGTCTCATCCAAAGCTAACCAAGTATATACAATCCCTTCAAATAATGACCAAGTAAAGGAACTTCCACTAAAAAAATGACCAAATAAGACAAACCCTTAAAAAAGGACGGAAACTAATTCTTACCAAAAATGACCAAGTAAAGACAAGCCCTCCAAAAATAACCAAGTAAAGACATTCAAAAGGGACCACGTAAAGGCACCCCCTCTTCAAAATGATCGAGCAAAGACAAGCCCTCCTTAAAGTATCCAAGTAAAGAGAATACCTTTCCAAAGTAACCAAATAAAGACAATTCCTCCCCAAATGACTAAGTAAATAAAATCTACCAAAAATGACCTACGAGTAATAACGATAATCCTTCCCAAAGTGACCAAGCAAAAACAAACCCATCCCAAAATAACCAAGTAAAGACAATCCCCTCTCCCCAAATGCCAATTAAATACCAAAACAAACCCAACAAAAAATGACCAAGTAAAGAAAATCCGATGCAAAAAGGACCAAGTAAAGACAAACCTTCCCAAATGTGAGCAAGTAAAGACAAACCTTCACAAAACTGAGCAAGTAAAGACAAACCTTCACAAAACTGAGCAAGTAAAGATAAACCTTCCCCCAAAGTCAGCAAGTAAAGACAATCTTTCTCCAAAATTAAAAGGTCAAGCCAACCTCTCCTCAAAATAACCAATTAAAGACAATCCCTCTCTAAAATGACCATGTAAAGGCAATCCATTATAATACGGAACAAATGAAGACAATCCTTCCCCATAAAGAACCAAGTAAAAATGAATCTTTTTCAGACTACAGATAATCATTTACTTAACCTAACCGAACCAAATCCTTCGTATTGGTTATGGATAATGATAATTCCTCCCTTTTCAGTTGTGAAGGATTATCTTTACTTGATCTTATACCTTCTAAAAGATAACACTTTCAATAACCTTGCCACTTCTTTACAAAACTTTCTTGCGGGAGACTTCCTGCTTGGTATTCCTTTTTATTAAAAATAAAACAAAATCTTTATTCTAAAACACTCATTTCTGAGAAACTTTGGAGCTTATTGATCTCTGGCCCTCCTTTGAGCTAAAGGACATTTAAGAGAGAATTTAAAGTTCCCCCTTCTCAATCCTCCGGTCAGACAGAACCATTAAATAGCTTTCACGAATAAGTACTCTCAACACAGCCCCAGATAGGCAGTTAACATCAACCCTCGCGTTCAATTCGAGAGTTTAAGGCCCTCATATCACCCCCGAATGAATGGTTGATGCAAGTTCTCTAGTTCTGAACTGCGCTTTAAAATCACTTTAGGAACGAAGGAGGTAGGCGATTTCTCAAAGGATAATGGCTCGTTTTCAAGAGAATGAAGGGAAATATTGTTCAGTTAGCCTTATTTTGAATCTCTCTTTTTCTCCCCGACGCGTATTGTGGAAGGGCAGGGAGCGAGGCTGTTAATGGTCTTTCATAGATATTTTTGGACGTTTCAAAGATAAAAAAAACCGTCTTCAATAAGCAGCAAAGAACCTATAGAGGGAACTTGGTTTTCTAAGTACAGGGTGTTCTATCAAAGAAAAATTAATACGACCATCTTAAGTATTTATTTTTTTTAAAGCTAAAACCAAAGAAACATCACTGCGAGGAAGATTTTGAAAATAGGTTCGTAAGGAAAAAGGTGTGATAAAGCAGTACCAGGTAAAAGAGCAGGCTACTTAGAACGGTAAGAAAAAGGGGGTGCGTAACTATCCTAATAGATAGTACTCGGGCCTATATCAAAATGTCTTCGATTGATCCCTTGAAAATTGTGAAGCCCTCCATGCAATTTCATAATGATCCTGAAGATTTTGAATGAAAGAGATGACAGACAAAAAGATAAACAAACCTGCATTGTTTGATAGACATGACTATCTTTTCTACACAATTTCTTAAAAGCTTTTCGATTCTTTGGGGGGGGGGGGGTAGTCTTCTTATAAACAGAAAATATATCACATTTTTGGGCCAGATATTTTATAAAATCTAAATGGAAAACCAACAAGGGTATCTCTCGAAGAAATCTTCTAAAAAATCTAAAGAAAGCGGTGAAGATAAAGGGAGTGAAAATGTATGGAAGCTATATAGCTGCAGTTCCACCTGCATGCCTTAATAATTGGCATACAAAACAAAATATTAATCATTTCATGATACTATTATTCTAATATAATTCATATTGACCACATAAATTAATATTAATCATGGTGAAATTAAATACATCAGCAATGTTATATAGTAGTATAATGAAATTATAATAATGTGGAAGAATAGAGCCTTGAGGTCCATTTCGGACCCTTAGAAAAACACGTAGCCTTAAAATCGAAACAAAGAGTGTGAGGAGCAAGGTTGAACGAGGCAGGAATCGGATTGGATCAACGTGGCTTTATTGAGCACAGCTGTGTTTATTCAAGGAGACCTATCCCCCGCGCTTGATGTGATTTGATCTCTCAACCCCTACCCTCGAGGTGAGAAAGAACTCGAAAGAATATTCTATAGGCCTTCTTATCTCGAATTCCTTGGCTGGAAGCCGGCTATTCCCCGAGCTCTATGTTTGTCTAAGGAAAGCGCACCGTGGCCTGAGGCTATTTCTTCGCCTCGTCAACCCCTATTTAACCCAAAATTTGGCTGGATCGAGTTAGTGCCCGCTCGCCCTACTCAGGAAGAGACGTCACGATTCTCGATTCGGCTCCCCCTTAGTTTATTCAAGCACCGAAGGCTAGGATTCTTCCCCCGTTAGACTCTGCCCCAGACGATTGATAAGTTCTTTGCAACGGCCGTTATTTCGTGGATTCGCGCAAGTACTCTCTCAACAAGAACCCTGAGGTAAAACCTATACTTTTTGCAATTCTCGCCCCCCGAATTGCCTTTACCCTTCGTCGCTTCAAGCTTCAGCATTGCAAGCTGCCATCGCCCGCGGATCTTATTATAATCCGGTCTTCCCATATTAATAATTTTGTCTGCATTTCGGATTAACGTAGCCCCTTTAAAGACTCCGATCCGGGTCAGGTCATTAAACTGCTATAAGTCCTTTGACTTGTCCCTTCGTCCGACACCGAGTGTCATTTATTCATTTGATCAAATATTTCATTTAAACCCTCTTTGGAAAAAAAAAATATTTCCTTTTAGGTTATTAAATATTATTTTTGTTGTATTCTGTAAATAACCTAAACTACACTCAGCCGTAACTCGGTATTTAAGGGCAATATGCACTCGCTTACTTTGATCGTTAATACCCACGTACTGGGAGACGGTTTTGTCCCCCTTCTCATTAACTCCTCCCGTCAACTGGTCGGCCAAACCAATCAGTGTATATATATATATAAATATATATATATCTATATATATATATATATATATATATATATATATATATATATATATATATATATATATATATATATATATATATATATATATGAAAAAAAATTGCTATATCACGACAAGTAATAATAATGATAATAGGGTAATAATTTTATAAATATGTCTTCGACATTATGATTTCCCCCTTTTTCTCTTTCGTATATCTACCACTCTTCTTCCATCTATTTTTCACATCTCTAGGTATCCTTTTATGATTAATAATCTGCGGTCATTGCTCAGAGTTGTATTGTTAAAATGTAATATTTGTCTGGTCGAAAGACAGCGTCAGCACGCCCGCACAATAGTTTTCTGCTGACCCTTCTACAGCCATGGCCAAATGTTTTGAGACTAATATATATTTTTGTTTTTCATTCGTTTTTTTAAATGTACGTGAGAGGAGTAATTATTATAAATAAATTATTGCAGGTTTATTAAAAAGTCAGCATTTAAAAAAAATAAGAAAAACACATTTTTTGCTGAATCAAAAATCGCATTCTGGTCCTGTTCGTGTAGAAGGTGAGTTTAAGTCCCTGGAGCTTTTTAATTCGATCAAAAGGGTAAAATGCTGGCAAATATGAGTTAAATGAATGATGTTATGTGATTATAATCAATTTTTTGATGTTTTTGTAAAAATAAATATTTATTTTTATTCCAATTCCAGAAAAAGATACTATTTTTGCTCTGACTTGAAATGCAAGGATATAGTTGCTAAGGGTATAGCATCAAGGACCACCATATTTAGGATCATTAATTCCTTTAAAAAACGCCCGAGAACTTCAAATGAACGCCAAGATCGCCTTTTGGTTAGATCACAACTCAATGATCGGGTTGCCTCCGGTGCCAAACTTGCTCACGATTGGAAAGAGGCAGGAGTGAATGCTTCAGCGTGCACATTGGGGGGAAGACTAAGACAAAGGTCTGAACTCAAGAAGGGCTGCGAAGAAGCTTCATATCTCCAAGAAGGACCTTACACATTGACTCTACTTTTGTAGGAGATATGAAGAAATTACTGTTGAATAAATAGGGGAGGATCACGAATGGGAGTGAAGGATAAGTAAGAGGAAGAGGAGATATGGGTTAATAATTATTTTGTTTCATCACCTTTATTTCTGTAAGACCATATTTTAAAGCAATATTTATTGATTCTACTCTTAAACATATTTACTGCAGATCTTTCAACACTATTCCTAGGTAAGGCATTCCAAGTTTGTGGTATCGCAGTTTTAAATCCTTTGTTTCTAGTTTGAAAAAGTTATTTCTAGTTGCCGCACTGGTTTCTAGCTCAAATATTGAGTCATAATTTATATTTGTGACCCGTTTAGTATTTTAAATATTTTAATAAGTTGGCCGCGCAGATACCGATCTTCCTGCGAAAGTAAATTGTGGTGCCTTGGCCTTTCTTCGTACGATCTAATTCTAAGTACAGGAATTAATTTCGTCGTTCGACGTTGGACGCGTTCCAATATTACTTTATCCTTTTACATGTACATATGGAGACCAGAATTGTAGCGCATACGCCAAATGAGGTATTACAACTGGTCGGCCAAACCAATCAGTATATATATATATATATATATATATATATATATATATATATATATATATATATATATATATATATATATATATATATATATATATATATATATATATATATATATATGAAAAAAATGGCTATATTACGACAAGTAATAATAATGATAATAGGGTAATAATTTTATAAATATGTCTTCGACATTATGATTTCCCCCTTTTTCTCTTTCGTATATCTACCACTCTTCTTCCATCTATTTTTCACATCTCTAGGTATCCTTTTATGATTAATAATCTGCGGTCATTGCTCAGAGTTGTATTGTTGAAATGTAATATTTGTCTGATCGAAAGAATTGGTAATATAAAGGGCGAATAATATCTTCAATTTTAAGCGCATAATGACTAGTTATGTATCCTAAGAAACCTATTAACATTTTGAATTTTTGTGACGGTACAGTCCATTGTTTTGAATATTTTAGATCACTCGAGATAAAGACTCCTAAATCTTTTTTCATGTTTTTCCATGTTAATTATGTTTAGAATTTCACCACCCATATTATAATCTCTTCCGAGATTATCACTTTTCAATGTTTACAGTCACTATGGTGTTTTTTCTTAGTAACCCCCTTTCCTGTTATCAACAGATCTGAGGGAACGCCACTAGTAATCAATGTCAAAAATCAACTATTTCCAGCGAAAACTCTGCTGCCCCCAATTCCAGGTTCAAAAACTAGCTCTGTGGGCTAGTTTTAGAACTGTAAAGAAAATCTTAGAAAGAAATTGGATAAAAGCTTTAAGGGACTCATAAACTAATTTTTTTTTACAAAATTTTTTTTAGTTAAACATAACCATGGATCCGACAGAGGTGAGTGAGAATTCAATAAACGAGAAATTAAGGAAACTAAGAAAACTTGAATGGTACGAGTGTCAGCAGACTTAGACTACCGAATGACAAAATCAACAATCTACACCATAATAAAAAAAAACATTATATAAAAAGTGTTAAAAGTGGCTACCAATTGACTGGATTTAGTAAAACACTTAGTTTTTATGAGGTTTGGGTGGTTTCTGGATAGATTGCCTCTATTTACATGTAATTATTTTAATGACTTGAATAAAGAAAATGTGATTGACGAACGTAGCAATGGAACAAAACAGGTCGTATCTCGAGATCACACTGTACTTGAAAGGTATAGCGAAGGTTTTTGCAATGCTATTTTAAACAGACTTCTAATTTTATTTTTAAATTCAAGTATATGAATTTATTTTAAAATATATTAAATTATAGTTTTGAAGATATTAAAAGATAATTTTAATGGACATTTATTCTTTAAATTACACTGAGTTATTTCTTGGGTGGAATTTTTATTGAAGGGATCTTGTTTTGTAAATTGGTTCAATATCACTGTATGGAACAAGGAAGAATATTTCCCTCCCTGTCTGATATTGATCACCCTCCTCCCCTCCGCCATTTCTCCTCCACAAGAGGGTGTTTGTTGTAGCATAAGGAACTATGCTGCAGCTGGCAGCTGGAAGATTGCATGCACTCCATACTCCACCGTAGAGAGGGGAATCTGTAGTTACATATCCATAACCCTATATTTTTATAACGTGATTTTTTTAATATTTTTTTAAGTGGACAAGTAAACTAGTATGAATTCTTTACCCCCTCCCCCAATGTTCTCCCCCTTTCCCCCTCTCTCCCCCTTTCATCCTCTCTCTCCCCTTATTCATTCCTTATTCTCCCCTCTCTCTTCCCTATCCACAAGCCACCTCTCTCCCCCACTCTACCTATACCCCGCTCTTATTCCCCTTCCCTCTCCCCACTCTACCTTTCACCCACTCTACCTCTCCCCCACTCTACCTCTTTCCCACTCTACCTCTACCCAGCTCTACCTCCCCCTCATTCTCCCCCACTCTACCTTTCTCCCACTCTACCTTTCTCCCACTCGACCTCTCTCCCACTCTACCTCTCCCCCACTCTACTTCTACCCCGTTCTACCTTTCTCCGACTCTACCTATCCCACACTCTACATCTCTCCCGCTCTACCTCTCCTCTGCTCTCTCCTCCCATGATCTGTTCGAACCCGGGTCTGCTGATTGCCGGTCAGATGCTCTACCGTTAAGCTACCAGGCAGAGTGGCTCTTACTTTTAAAAAACTCCTATTTCTTGTCTCATTGCTCATTCGCGTCAAATTTTCTTTCTCTTGTACTATATAACGGTTAAAATAGTTTGCCCTATTGTCCGACTCTATATCTCCCATTTTCTTTCTTAAGCATTAATGGTACACGTAATTAATTTCCTTAGCGTTTTTCCCGGTTGTGTTACCAGTTTTCATTTCTTTGGGCCTTTAAATACATATTTATATATATATATATATATATAGATATATATATATATATATATATATATATATATATATATATATATATATATATATATATATATATATAGTCATAGCCAAAGGTTTTAGGACTAGGTACATATTTTTATTTTTGACATTTGTTCTTAAAATTGACGCAATAGCAATAATTATTCTAATATTTGAATTATTCAAGGTTGAGTAAAAGTCAGAATTTCAAAAACCGTGCATTCCTTCCCTGAATCCTGAGTCTCCTTTCTTGTTCCTGTAGGAGATGAGTTTCAGTCCCTGGCGCTTTGCTATTTGATCAAAAGTGTCAAAGGATGACATAAATAGAAAAAAATGAAGAGTGTTGTGTAATTATAATCTCTTTTGTAATTTTTTTTTAAAATAAATGTTTGAATCTTTTTCAATTCTAGAAATGTTTTTTTTTTCAAAGAAAAGCGTGAAACCATTGTTGCTCTGAACCAAAGTTGCCTGAAATGCAAGGAGATAGATAGTTGCTAAGTAGCAACGCTCTTTAAGATCATTAATGACTTTACAAAGGCTAGTTACACTTATGTGAAGAGGTCTTCTGGATGTACAAGAGCTTCAAGTGAATGCCAAGATTGCTTCCTGGTAAGGTCCTAGCTCAAGGGTCAGGTTGCCTCCGGTGCTAAGCTTGCTCACGATTGAAAGGCAGGTGTGAACGCTTCAGCCTGCAGAGTGACCCGGAGTCTTTTCAATAAAGGTCTCATGTCGAGAAAGGGAACGGAGAAGCCTCATCTCACCGAGAACATTACGGATAGAGTCCACTTTTGTAGGAAATATTAAAAATCGATTGTTTAAGACTGAAACAAAGTAATATTATCTGACGAAGGTCCCCTCCGCTTGTTTGGAGTTTCTGGAAGATTTCTTTTTAGGCCGAGATAAAGGGAGCGATTTCTCGAGTCGTGTATCGTGACGGGCAACGGTGTAGCATCCGAAAAATCTCCATATCTGCGGCTTCTTCTCATCTAAAGAAGCTGGAGCACTGACCTCTAATGACCAAGAACAATGCCAGGAAGTCCAAAATGTGCCAAAACTTTCATTAGCACCTTTTCTCAATAGTTCAGGAACAATTGGGGAACATAACTGTACTTTTCAGGATGATGGCGCACTTTGTCACGAAGCAAAATCAATAACAAAGTTGTTGGCTGAAAATTACATGAAACTTTTGGGATATTAGCCAGGGAATTCGCCAGATTTGAGCAAAATAGATAATTTATGGGCGATAATCAAACTGACGCTTGATAAACACAAGCCATTCAATTGTGAGCAGTTTCAGGTGTTTATTGAACATACCTGGAAGAATATCAGTCAAGATATCATCAGAAATTTCGTCTTCATCTTGCTAAAACGAACTAAGGCAATCCTTAATATCAAGGGACGTCATTTGAAAATATTGACGGCCTGTATCAATTGACTGTATGTATTAATAAATGGATTTAGGCTCTATATTTTTCTATATTTCCCCTTCAAATTATGATACAAACACAATGCAACGTTTGAATAGTTCTATATATTTTCTTATATGAAAAAATATGTTACAAAATTTTTTGTCATGACTATATATATATATATATAGGCATTATATATATATGCAAAGGCGGCATGTGGATATGAGTGCCCCCCCCCTCCCCCCCCACACACACATAAGATACATCTGTACTCCACCAGAAGGGATCCGGAAAAGCGGAGAGAGAGAGAGAGAGAGAGAGAGAATGTTTTGCTGTGAAGACAGGAATGGAAATGATAGTGGTGTTTTAATTGGTTATGTGCATGACGATGTGTGTAGGAGCTACCTACCCCGGCAGCGCTATGCCCAGCCCTCCCGCCAATAGACAGCCAGTCATTGACAGACGCTGAAGTTTTGTGTCCGCGCTCTCCGCAATTCGACCTGGCACCTCGACGTCAGAAATACTCGGTCATATCCACTAGAAATGTGGTGGAGATGGGGGAAGTGAAAATGTGCAGATTATAACTGAAGATCTGCATGCAGGCAATGTGGCCTGAGGGGGAGGGGGCACGTAATTCTCAAATTGTCTGCTGATAGACCTGTGTCTGCGAGATAGAGGGCGTTAAGCCAGTTTAGAAGTGCTCATGCGCACACGGACACACAGTGGCAGCTTGAACTCCATGTATGCAGATAAGGAGCGAGAGTGCGTTCTTTCGCTTCGTATAAATTAAAAGCAACATATGTGTCCGAAGATATTTATGTGATCTATGCAGTCTCGTTTCATGTTTAAGTGGCTTTTGGGGGTATTTTTCGTAGATAACTAAACGCTTAATGGCTTTTCTGAGGTAACATATTGTACTGAGTTTCGACGTTGACCTCACAACACATGGCGCTTGTTCTGACTCGTTTAGTCCATTGGTGAAACGTATTAAATGGTGTACCATTCGACCAACCATGGTTTTTAGTGTCACCATAAACGATAGTGATAACTGAATCTTCGATGACGTCAAATTTTGTCGTTTCCTGTTTTCCGTGTGATCGATTGTGTGGTGGAGAGATGAGAAGATAATGAGTTCTTGTTTACCTTTTTCAATTTTAAAACAACTTTTTAACTTGTTTATGGTAAGGAAGAAAGGATCTTTAGTATAACTTTGACAAGGAACTCGTAATTAATATGAGCTTTTCTAAACAAGCTATTTCTAGTTTCATCGGGGATAATATGTAGATCAAACTCATTTTTTTTTTTTAAATCAAAAATTAAAGTTAAAAGATATTCTGGCAGGTATATTGATTCGATCCCTGTACTTATTTGGCTCCTTAATCAAAAGAGAGAAAGTTATTAAATGCGTTATATATAAATACTTAAATACTAACCTCCATACAGCCTGTTTCTCTCCCCAAGAGCCGATGATGAATTGATCAGAAGAATAAGTGGCAGAAAGCTAACAATAAGCCATTTTGAAGTAACCATGACTTTAGCCTTCTTTGCGGAGATAGAAAATTCTACCATATGTTAAATGAGCTTTGTCATGTTTCCCGACGATCAATATTGGACCGCAGTTAAACGCGCACCCACACAACCAACAACCACGAGCAATACTGAGAAAGCAACGCCTCTTGAGTCTGAGCAACTTTTTTAAGCTGCCTCTATCGCTCCTGCGCCGCTATTACTCGTTCTCTCTGCACATAGTGGCACTTGCCGAAACAGTGGCACCCGAAAATGATTGGCTCTCTCGCTGGTGTTCGTGCCACCCCTTAATTACAACATCGCGCCAAAATGCAATTAGAGAGGTGAAAAGTTACTTTACAATTTAATATCCATTAACCTTTTACCACCCAGTTGTACCCTTTCGAACAGCTGAATGCATTATGCCGAGATTAACAATGTCGGACACCTCGATGACGCGACTTGAATCGTCACTGAGTTACCGGGCTACGGCATAGCCGAGTGAAAACACCGCTTCTGATTACGCTGAAGTTAAGCCACATCGGGTGTGGCAAATTGTCGATTGGAGTCATGTTTCGAGTCGTCTTCACAACGGCTAACATACACTGTCGATAGCCGTGGTTCGGATCACACGTTAATCAGTAGGTCCTCAATGGTAAATGAAAGGCATCATATATGATTGCAAATCAGTCGTACAATCCCGCCCATTTTCTCCCACGGAGTTGCCAGTTCGCCCTTTTTAAGTAAATATTGAAAATTGACAAATGTGGAAATGATCGGGGGATAAAAGGGTTAATCACAATCCGTATTACTCCTTAGATATTTATTCAAAGGCCTGCTCCGTCTGACATTCATAATGCTGCTCTATCAGAAATGGAGGAAGATATCTGTCCCCTTTGTATGGCACCAACACTCATTGACAGGGTCATGGAGCTCTAGTCGCTGAGTGGATAAACTGCTGAGTTTCCACGTTTATGTGCCGTGTTCGGTTCACGACGAGAGAGAACACAATATATTTCGGCACTCGTAGAGATCTGACGGCCTGATTTCTTCCATCTCGCCGGTTGGCCGTTGTTTTATGGGGTTGTTTTCAAACTTTGAGCCTGACATCGGTTGGTTCTAGGACTGAGGAATCTGCACACCTCAACTAACTTCCTTCTTTAATCAGCCAGATCTTGGACCTTTGGAGTCGGTGAGGTTAGGGAGGGGGTAGGCTTTACATCCGTTGCAATTTTCTTTTTAAGCTCAGAGCACCAGAGGCCTCCAACCTAGGCAGAAGACTAAAGAAATCCATTAAGATGACTAATAGAGGTCTCTGGGAGAATTACAAACTTCCACCATTTTTCATCTGCATTTCAACTTTGACTTTCCAACCGATTTACTATTTTTAATGTGTGTTTAGAGTAAATAAAATTAATCTCTTATCAAACGGAAAGGTAGGTGCTTAATTTTAATTTTATGTCGTGCTAACTTCATTTATCATCAAACATTCCAACGTCTCTTAATAACTCTTTCGTTGCTCAAATAACCAACTTCAAATCGTTCAAACTCTATTCAGACTGCAACCTAGACGAATTGATTATAACTCAAATATAATTGCAATTGCAATCGTACAAGCTTTATTAAAATTCTATTATCTAAACTTATATTGAATTCCTATTATAATTTAACTTCATTTTCACTAACGAGGGAATCCGGGGGCTAAAAACGTTTTAGGGCACTTTTGAAATGGGAAACAATCTTTTTCAAACCGAAATTAATTAATTTTGAATCGTTTATTTATTTTCATTGTCCAACAACAAACACTTACCTAATACGTTGGTGACACCCCTCAAATTGTGGGAAAATTGCACTAACAAACCCAATCTTACCATGACAAGAAAAGCGAACTCAAATTAGCGAACCCAATGTATGTAAATATGTTGGAAAGGATAAAGTTAAACTTATGCAATGTTCATTTTATTGATGAAAGAATAAGTTGTTTGGTTAGATCGATAACTTTAACATCCTCTCCCTTAATGTAGCCATTTTAATATTCTCACCCCAAAAGATTTGCCAAATGAACATCACCCACTAAAACTTTGTGTTAGGTTGTTAGGTATTCTAACCGAACCAAACGTTCCACTTGCTGTTCCTATTCCAATTTTCTCATTCAGACACTACATAAAATGAATCCCTAGCTTAATTAAAGGCCTAATTTGGCTAAATAAAATAGCACGTTTTATGGTGTTTGTGTTCTTAAAGAGTTTACAATTTTTGTTTGGGCATTTCCATGCAAACCCATTTGGACGTTTCGCGAGTTTGGACCAGTTCTTTTTCTCAACGCAATCGAGAGTAGGTCCTTCAGAAGCAGATGAAGAATGACAGACTGGAACGTGTTTTTACCCAATTTTCTTTGTTTTGTACTGATCTGTATACAATATCTTTTGCTAATCTCAGACAATTGGTCGTCGTAGCTATCCCTCTTTGATCGAGGATGATGGTTTTCATTTTGTGTATGGCCTATAGAGAAGTTGTGCTTGCCTATAGAACGAAAATGTCTGTGTTTGTCACACTCCAAGAAGCAAACACTTCTTCGCAGGTACAATGTTAAGGGTTCTAAAAAGTAATAACGTCGTTTCAAACAAAAGATACCAATCTAAGTGTTCCTCTAATTGGTTGCAATTAAATTTTAGTATGCTTTGGCAGGGAACCCATGGACGACAAGGTCTTTAGTTGCATATACCACATTGCGTGTTTTAAGAGCTTCGTAATGGCAACAATGGAAACGTGAAAAAAACAAAAACATGCACTGTGTACCAAAATGGAGTGTGTGTTCGGAAAGGCCAAAGGTGGTTTAACGAGTTTTAGACTGGTGACTTTGTTCTCTCTGATGGGCGTCGTTGTCCTAGAAAACCAATTCTTTTTGATAACGACGCAGTGAAAATAGCGATTGAAGGGGATCCACGAAGTATCAAAGACATATCCCGAAAGCTTAATAAATCCTGGTAGACCGTTGAAGAGCATCAGACAAAAGATTGGGAAAGTTTTGAACGAGTTAAGAAGTAGATTATCTATGTCAACAATGAATGGAAATGGAGGTGACTATCGCCATATGGAACTCCAATCCCAACAGCTAAACCAGAGGTGCACCAAAATGTTTCGCTGCGTATGAAGGAATACAACAGGTATTGTTCACTTTGAATTATTGGGACAAGGGAAAAACAACATCACTGATTATCTTTATGGTCAACAGCTTGAACGCGTGAATCAAGGTCTGTACAAAACACATCCATCTCTAATCAAGAGAAAGAGAGTCATTCTGCAAAAGGATAATGCAAGGTCACATTTGACATAGGAAACCAAAGAAAATATACCTGCTTCTAGGCTGTAAAGTTTGACCTCACCCACCCTATCTACTAGAATTAGCACAATTAGATTTTCACTTATTCTGGTGACTTTTAACACTTTATCAGTGGTAAAACATTCAGAAGCCATGAAGATGTCGAGACAGCGTTTAAATGCTTTTTCTCTTCCAAAGAATGATTATTTTTGTTCGTGATATGAGCAAACTGGTTTCACGTTGGGCAAATGTCATTGCTAATGATGGTAATTGTTTCCAATGAATAAATATATTCCTATGTTTTATGTTGATTGAAACATTTTATGTAAAATGCGACATTACCTTTTTTGTACCCCTAATTGCTAATTCCAATGGTAAGGAATCCAAGACGACTGGAGCTGATAGATCCGCTGCCACCTTCACACACCTTTACAGCCATTAAGTTTGAAGCAACTTTATCGACTTGATTCAACGTTGATGTCTTCTAGCCGTGCTTAGTTTGATGGTTCAGGCTTCTGCGCCCTTCAGCCACTCCTCCACCTTTCTCAGACGGGCCTATGACATGGTGTTTAATTGACAAAGTATTGGGGTATTTTGATTCTTATTATCTTCCTATTTAGTAATGGAAAATTTGCAAATAAAATAAGGATTCAAAATTTGGGGTCAAGTACGTGCCACATTTTCTTAACATTATTATTTTCTGTGTCATCTAGAAATTTGGGGCTAATACTTATATTTTAATATCTAGATCATTTTGAAACAATTAACTTCTCGTTTCAACTGAGTTATATCTAAATGAGACTATAAGTACTATTATAAATTCTGATGGTTTGTCTATAATTTCCTCCTTTGTCAGCCTTGAATTAACTTATTATTTGCTTCCTATAAAAACACCTTATAAAAAATAAAATTTATTCTCGTTGCCAAGCAACCAGCGCCATATGGTTTTAAACGTTAGCGGTTTCTATAGCAATCACTAATCACCAAAACACTACATCAGGCATGGGTGGGAACGCTCCTCAACCACGCGAAATCAAGGGGTTGAGCTGTTTGGTTAGTCTATAGGATTAACTCACTTGCTTATTGTGGATCAGAAGCGTCTTCTAGTGTGATTGCGTATAATCATTGTTATGGCAACCGCACACCACCGTTGCCTAAATTGTAGTTTAACCGACAATCTTAAACCATCAAGGTTTGAATTGCAGTTGGTAGTAAGTTATAATGAACTCCTGCAGGCAGAGCCGTAGCAATGTCTTGTGCCCCCCCCCCATCCCCTAATCAAGATTGTGAGGCCCACATAACAATATATCATACATTTACAAGTAGTACCAGGCACGATAAATACTATTCTCAGCAGTGTCAATGCTGTGGAATACTTACAGAAAATGTGTATTCTAAAATATTATATTTTCATTAATAAAATAAATTGTTTTGGCCACAGTGGGGGCCCCTTCAAGAGACCTCCCACGACCTGGGGTTAGGTTCGGTTACTACAGCTCTGCCTGCAGTAGAACCCGTTAGTAGTTAAGAAAAGGGGCGATTCTTAGTCACGATCCAGAACCCCACTGTGGACCGTTGTTAGGGCTAGGCCCAGATAGGTAGGTGACTAAGGAAAGTGCAAAATTCGGTAAGATAAGCTAGATAAAATTAGAAAGGATACACGGGCTCCTTCCATTAGTGGGGACAGAAATTTATCTCCAGTTGAACATCTTCAGAAGAACCCCTCTCTTCGGAGAACGCCGCCCAGGAAACATGGACCCACCGGAGTTTAAAAGGCTGCCGCTTGGATTCACACCGAACGGATGGAAGGGATTTCCGCTGGAAGTAGTACAAATGATATTTTCGCAGGTGAAAATTCCAATCATAAAATGTATAGACTGTATTAGGTTTCCCAATAATCTTTTTCGGGAATTAAGGAGGTAGACCAGTTTCTTTCATCAGCTGAAAGTAGCACAAAAAAATGGATCTAGAAGCCAGAATTCCCGCACACTCAGGGCTAACAGAAGCTTCATCTGCTGAAAGATAGAGTGCTGGATAAGAGAACATTAATTTCAGGAACGAAAAGAAGAACTGCAACAGAGGCACCAACGGCTTAAAATATCTAAGGTGGTCAAACATAAAGATTACATCCACATACAAAGAGACGCTTTCCCAAGCATACAAATATGCTTCAGTTGTTATGCCATGGAGGGTCACACGACACAAAATTTTCCTATAAAGACTTGATCAACTGTTAAGAATGCAAAACAGAAGGCCATTTGTGGCGCAACTATAATAACTCGATGAAAATATCCATTAAGTGACAAGGCACACACAGAACTATGGCTATGATCTGTCTCAAAAGAAGAGAGATTATCAAAAGAAAAGAAACCAAGACAAACAGAAATAACTTTAACGTGAACACAAAATCATACTCAACAATGGTAAAGAATGACCAGCAAAGACCGAGAAATCAAATTAATTTAGATGTAAAACCCAATGTTAAAATACCTTCATACATACAACACACCCACGTGATGAAAATTGTAAATCCGGGCGGTGACGCAACTACCGTAAACATCATTCTACAAGAAAACAGTCTTGAACCAATGAAATTCCCCAAAGAGGGCGACTCATTGGGGATATTTAAAATCAATGTCACGTAAAAGACAAATCAAGTGTTAATCGAAGAGGTTAAAGGAAATGAACAGTCAGTAGAAGCAGAAGAGGACGCAGAGATGGCAAATATCTTCGACGACACAGAGCAAGATGCACACGGGTTACTCGCAGGAAAACCCCCAAGAGATAGGAAATCTAAATCCGTCAGCAAAAGGACTCCATCTGCCAGAGATGAATCGCCCAAAGAACCCTCGAACGCAAACAGCAGAGAGAGAAAGAACCCAGACGAAACAAAAAAAGAACCAAAAGAAGAAACGCCAATAAATCATTTCAACCGATAAGCCACTCCACGGTAAATGACTTAACAAACAGAAATGGACATTGTAATTATAGAACTTAAGAAATTAAAAATAGTACAAATTAACATATATGTATGTAAATCTATTAAGAAATAATGACCCAGATGTTATACAAATATCAGAACATGGAAGAAACCGAAAACGAGAAAATAAAGATATGGAACTACAATGTTATAGCCACAAATCCTTCAGGAGAGATACACGACGGAGCTACAATAGCTAGCAAGCAAGGATTGCAATTCTGAACAGTACAAGGAATGGAATATACCTATTTAGCTATAGAACTTCAAGTGGAATTAGACAACATCTTTGTCGCAACGAAGAGAATTTGTTACAGAACCGGAACTTCAATCTGCCCTTTGACTATTTTATGGAACCAGTTGAGGTGCCTTTCAGTGAAAACACTGCAACTCTAATGCATATAAACAGGCAATCTATACAAATCTCTTCAAGGAAATGGAAGACATGTCATAGAGCGGATTAAGATAAGTACAAAGAATTACTTCAGACGTGCGTAACCAGCCCGCTCAAAGGAAGACACTCCAGAAGAAATCGTCGAGGAGTTGTGTAGGATTAGAGAAGAAATTAAAGGGGCAGAGGATGGGGCCATCCTCATTAACTCGTTCTAAACTTTCCAACAATTCAGATGGGCACCAGAAATGGTGGCAATGAGCGAGGAGATCAGCCAGGAGGGAGAAAATATAAGAAGATTCGGCCCATCAAGGGAGTTATACAACTCACTCCGGAGACAGAAACGAGAATTAATACTACAAATTTACGAGAAACAGAAAGAGAAATGGGATCAACTCCTCGAGAAAATAGATGTAGAAGCATCCCCAAAGGAATTTTGGAAACATATTAACGCGTTAAATCCATGGGCAGTAAAAGATAGAATGAAAATCAAGGACGCAAGGAACAACATTTTAGAAGATGAGGAAGAAATAGACATAGTTCATAGCGCATTGGAAAAATGTATTCAAATCAGCGATAAGGAGAAAGAGAACTATAACATTGAATCCGAACATCAAATCATGGAAGAATTAAAGGGAAAAATCGAAACAACATATCCCTTCCACTTTGTTGAGGAAGAAAAAAAAACAAGAGTAATGGAACAGATGTTATCATTACATCAGAGGAAATAAAAAAAATAGGCTAAAGAGCTCCGACAAAGGGCCGCAAGCAGATCGGGACTCGCCGTTTAAATTACATTGAAACTCCCCCGAACATAATGGGAGGAGTAAGAAACATCTTCATTGCCTGGTTGAACACGGGATACTTCCCAATGACCTCAAAGTTCATCAGAAAACTGAGTAACTACCGCCCTCTCTCGCTACTAGAGTTTATCAGGAAGGTATTCGAAAAAATAATCAATAACAGACTGTCGAAATACCCCGATGATAACGGCCTAAGGAACAGCTGTCAATTTGGCTTCTGGAAAAACAAAAGCACGAAGATGGCCCTCTCTGTCTTTGCTTTCGCGAAGACAGAGAAAATAAGCGCGGACATCGTCTGTCAGGACATGTCCAAGGTATTCAACAAAGCTTGAAAGAGGGGTATGTAAGTCAAGATACTCTGACTGGAAATTAACAAGATCGTAAGGATATTATGCACTTATGTAATGGAGAGACGTGCTTATGTGGAAATAGGATTTCATCAGGCAGACGAATTCGAGCTTGCTGCCAGTTTGCCCCATGGTGGATGTTTGGGCCCGTCTCTCTATTCAATCTAGACCGCAGATATACCATCACCCAGAAATGAAGGTTGCATGAACATTCAATTCGCCAACAACATCAGCCAGAAAAGATAAGCAGTATCAATAAATACGAATAAAAATGGAAAATTAAAACCAATATGGATAAGTTTAAGATGGTACTCGTGTAGATGAGGAGCCTCTCAGATATATATGTAGAAGGAGAGCGCTATAGATATGATGGAGAGTGTAAGGTGCATGGGCTAATCATTTCGACATCAAGTTAGAAAAATCACGTTACAAGAGCTTAAATCGTAATAAAAGCGGACTGGTATTACTGTACAAGTTAATAAACCTTAGCATGAAGAACAAGAAGAAGATTTAACAGGCCATATTACAGGATGTGATTATTTATCCAACTATAGCGATGTATACGATCTCGAATAGTAACTTACTAAGAGCCCAACGAGTACAAAACAAAGCTATGTTACATAATAACAAACTCTAGAAGAGGAGAGCTGAGAAGACAACGATACTCTCATTGGGAGGCAAAGATAAAGCCACTTGCTCGAATATTGTTAAAAATAGTTAGGAAAGTCATAGAAAAGCCACGGAACGAAATACCAATTGATTTAACCAACTAATTTTCCTAAAGAGAAAGGTGGAGAAAACAAAGATTATTTCCCAAGGATTGATGAAACAGGAGAAGAGGAGGAAGAAGAAATCTACACCTAGAGAAGGAGAAAAATACTCGAAGCCGACCAAGATTAATTGGATAACTTAATCATCAGCAGAGAATAACTTATAGATAATTATAACCAGAATAGAAATAGAAAAGAATAGCTAGAGAGATAGAACCATACACCAGTTATAGTAAGAATAATTACAAATCACAGTTTGAACGCCTTATATAAACAAACACTACACTGACAAAGATACAAATCGACACAGATACAAAAACAAAAATGTATGATTATTAATTGAAACAAACTTGTAACTTCATCACGCTAACAATAACTACCTATAATAAAAGGAAATTAGTTTGATCTCCACGCAAACTAGCATCTCTTTGCAAAGCTCTTACTTCCTTCAGTTTTCAGCAACTATTCTTCCTTACCTATCACATTCACACACATGACTCACAGTAGATACGTGGCACAGAGGTCAAGATAAATAGCAACGATCTAGAATAGATACAAGGTACACATCATGGTTCGGATTCCAGGTTAAACTGTAGGGCACATGACCAAGTCCAATTTTTGTCTCCAACTATATTTTCTCGATGTTCTATCCCTAAACTTTCTTTTTCCCCTTCCTCTCACTCCTGACTTGATGTTAATGGATAAAGAGAAGCGCAGGTCATGCTAAGGATCAAGATTGTTCCTTACTTTAGTCTTTATCGTTACAAGTGCTGAAAATCCTTGTTGACTTGTTCACAGAGATATGTGGTGGGAAATGGAATAAGAGCTTTTTCAGGCTCATGAATCATCATAGGCTTATCCTTCAGTTGAACCCAGAATTCAGAGTATAAGAGACTTTTAAAACGTTGCTTCAGTGCTTGGTTTTCCTGGAGATCTAAAAGTCCTTCTTGAAATCCTGGAATATCTTCTCCAACATCAGTGACATTCACACCGAACAAATTACTGACCCTGCTGTGTTGACATACATCAACATTTTCTGGCAAATATTTGTCCATTTCTTTCGGAAGTTTCGACAAATGATCTTGGAAAAACAATTTAATGTCAGCAAGCTCTATTTCTGATTAATCTTCTAGCACTGCACGCATCTCTGGAAAAGCAGCCGTTTTTTTCCAGTGGCTAATTTTTCTCTCCAAAGTGCAAGTTTCTTCTTGAATGATGTATTTGATTCACTGGTGATTACCATAGTTTTCTTTTGGCCTTGCATGTCTGAGTTCAATTCATTCAAGTGCCTGAAGATGTCGCCTAGTATGCTAGCTTTGCTACCTAAGCAGAATCTTTGAAACATTCGGCCAGCTTAAGCTTCTTCTCTTGGAGAAAAATGACTATTTCAGTTTTAAGTTCAATAACCTATTAAAAATGCGGCCTCGAGATAGCCAACGGACATCAGAGTGTAAAAGTAAGCCCTGATTATGTGATCCCATCTCTTCACACAGTTTACGGAAAATGCGCTAGTTCAAAGCTCTGGCCTTTATAAACTTCACAATTTGGATAACATCATTCAGCACAACATGGAGTTCTGCCTGAAGACGTTTGAAGGACAAGTTTTCCCGATGTAAGAAATAGTGAATTATTATGACATCAGGATTTTCTCCTTTTACCCGAATGACAAAAACTACTTCACTTCCTATCATCACTGGCTATCCATCAATACACAATCCCAAGCTTTTCAACCCATCCATGTTATGTTTCTTGAAAAAAATGTTCACCATACCAGAGATATCTTCTCCTGTGGTGGTGGTTGACAAGTCATTAAAGAACAGAAATTCTTCCAGAATTCTGTCATTTCTTCTGTACGTCACAAAAACCATGAGTTGAGGTTCGCCAGCAATGTCCACAGATTCATCTCTCTGCAATGAATATTTCCCTGTTTTTTTTTATTCAGTACCATAATTCATACCTGATATGAGTCTCTCTCTCTCTCTCTCTATATATATATATATATATATATATATATATATATATATATATATATATATAAAAATATATATATATATATATATATATATATATATATATATATAAAAAATTATATATATATATATATATATATATATATATATATATATATATATATATATATATATGAATGCAATGTCCCGCAGGAAAAAATGAAAAGGTGTTTCCAAGTACTTTCAAACTTTATTAAGTTCGCATAGTGAATTAAAAAAAAAAATTGGCCGCCTTCGCCACCCACCACGTCTGCAGCAACTTTGTAAACATAAGGAAGGGCATTAGAGCAAAATTTAATCAATTTCCCATACCTCTACTTTACCACTTATGGATGAAGTCCTAAATGAACCTAAAATACTGAGCATGAACGTCAACGGCTTTGAAATTAATAAGCATATATATGGAAACATCATTAGAAAGACTGATCCGGACCTTGTTTTGATGTCTGAGTGCGGCATCAATACTCAGAATGGTAATTTGAAAATCTTCCCATACTTCCCAATTAGATTATTTTTCTAGCAATTGAAATTCGAATCTCGATCGAATCTATGATAGGGTAGTGTCCAAAAATACCACACCCATGCTCCATAATTTCATATGTCTCTTTGAACGCACAAAAACCCATTTTTCACAGGAGACAATTTTTCGACAAACAGAACTGGATGAAACTTTGAACTGCTGTTAGAAAGAAAAATAGTCAAGAGAATAGGAATTAATTTTCCAGCTTACTTCACTGACCGAATTGCTACTATACTAGACGTTCGGCTAAACAACAGGGTTTCTCTACAATGTATACTCTGAACCAGTTCCAGTAATTACGAGCGACAACCACTCTGTACTAGTAACTATCTCAACAAGTCCCGTACAGTTGCCCATTATGGAAAGATCATACATACGAGCAAATTAGGAGTTGTATAAAGAACTTTTAGTAGCCATCTAGGAGCCAGTCTCTCTTGAGAAAGCAACCTTAGGGGAAATTGATGCAGAGCTTTTTAAAATTACCCAAAAGATAATCGATGCCGACTCTCTAACAGTCATCCGAATCACTTCCGAACTCTTTCTTTTCCAGCTTGGTCTTCAGAGATGGTCATGATATCATTCGAGAACTAAGATGTTTTCACCCAAATATTTCACGAATGCTATTCTTGAGAGCATTACAGACAGATAGATACTCTGGGATAAACTACAGGATCCGATAATCATTCAACAATCGAAATTTTGTGATCACTTAATAGAACGTCAAGACCTGGAAAATGAACCTCAAAGAAATTTTGTAAACCTTAAAAAGGTTGAGAGGAAAACCTCCCAAACAGATCATTAAGATACTATCTGAACGCTGAAAGGAACTAGAAAATTACAAAGGTGTTGGGACTCAATTTAGATTTACGATAAGGAAAACCAAAACTTTGATATCGATTTCGAGCAAAAATGATTTCTAACTCAATAAAATATAGCCAAAATATATTCATTCAAAAAATTGTGCTCTGAGAGAAAAATGAAAGGATGGGGGCGAAAAATATCGTTACTTGGGCTCACCGAAACAATAAAGACTTTCCGAGAGAGAACTTAAGGAAAGAGAGAATTGACAAAAGCTAACTTTATAAATGTTCGGCTAAACATCCTCCAAGGAGTTTCAAACATCATGAACGCCTCGTTAAACGCTCAGGATTTTCATAAAGCCTGGAAGACACAAAATGATTTTTAGCCCTAAAGTGGCCAAACTCCCTGAGAGATCAAGCACCTTCCGTCCAATCTCCCTCCTTGAGTTTTGCGGTAAGATTCCGGATAAGATAATAGCCAATTGTGCCTATGCATTTTTTATATTAGCAACCTCCAAACCCCGCAAAAACAAGACTTCGTCATACCATGAAGTACAGATTCGGCTCTAGCTACTATAAATGAAAAACTGGCAAAAGGAGAATGATTGAAAATTTACCGACTTGATCCTCAAAGATGTTCAAGAGTATTTTCATAATTCGGAAGACCGGGTCTAAATTACAAAATTCTCCGAATAGAGCTAAACTCCCATTCTACAAAAACTCTTATGTGATGACATAATGGATCGTCATGCATATATTTCCCTTAAAGATCATATCATACCATAATTTAAATTCATAGCAGGGGTTCTTCAAGGAGGCTGCTTAAGTCCATTATTTACTTTATTTATACAATAGACTTATCTACAGTTTGCGCAAAATATATCGCAGATTATCGTTTGGCCAAGGAAAATATATAGGAGACGTGATGGTACTGACTCCTGCACTAGAAATTCAGCCCTATAGTACCAAATGTACTGTTCTTGGGTTACAACATCACGACAAAATGTTATGCGAAACATGTCTTTAATTTTACAGCTCGTATTAAAAAAAACTCGGTAGTTTGTTGATCTTTAAACACTTAATTCATCAAATAGATCAAAACTAATCTATTCTCCTATACATTTAGTGGCGATTTCAACTACCCAGTTACTACAAATGCTGAGAATACAGAACAAGGATGTGTAATAATTAGAAAAACTCCTAGAAGATAACAGACGACAGTGGGATCGGCACGAACAGGTTGGCCTAAACTCTATTAACTTGGAATTAGTCTCGTGCGAGTAAAGTTTGAGAAAATAAGTTCTCTAGTAGTATGTATGCTATTACTAGGGATATCGCACCTATATATGCTTAAAGCACATTTAACCCAGTATGTGACAAATACCCAATTAGACCTCTAACTGACATAGACTCGAGTCCAAAAATGATAACAAACACTGGAAATCTCTACTAATAAAAATGACATAAAAAGTTTGAATACCCATAAACGTTTGAAAGCAGATTAAAAAGTGAAAGAAAAATTAAATGCTAGAGATTCCTTTTCACCAGATATCTTTACATATCTCCTATAACTATTCTGTTTTCGTAATTTCACGACTATTCTCTCCCTTTATGATAACACTGGCCGACACCGAGTTTATTGTCGGAGTTTGTTAGGCTGATTTAGGACAATTTTGATGTGCTGAATCCAAAATTTACATTGGTTTTGCTCAATCACGTTAACCCTTTAGATTTATCGCCACATGAATTTTTACGTTTTTTATATACACGGGTATTTTCTATTTATATGATGAAAACATCTTTCTTATTTCTTTAAGTAAATGAACTCTGAAGAGTTTACATGCGGCACTTTTTAACAATCTGGTATTTTTTCTTTTTCAAGTGAATGAAATGGATTTGGCCAGAAGATCTTGCAAAAATAAGTCCGAGGTATTCTGCTACATCTGTAGCGAATGCAGTGTTTTTACGGGGATCCAGTAGAAAGTTTCATAAAGCGTGCTTACCATGATTATTTTGGTATAAAACTTGGTGACCAGGATAAAGCTCGGGTGTCACACATGGTATGCAAGACATGCACCGAGTATCTGCATCGTTGGATGAATGGCAAGAAAAGTTATCAGAAGTTTGGAATTCCCATCGTCTGGAAGGAGCCGAAAAGCCATGGAACTCACTGCTATTTCTGCGCTATTGATTTGACTGGGATCAACATAAAGAACCGGAGCAGCCTTAAGCATCCAGATCTTCATTCAGCACGTCATCTTGTAGCTCATTGTGATGAAATTCCATTACCTTTCTTTGGAGAACTCCCTGACATTAGTGAAGAATATTCCTCCAGTTTCGAAAAAAATGAAGAAGTGTTTTTTGACGATTATATTCCATATTCTTTATTCAAAAAAGAACTAAATGATCTAGTTCGCAATCTCAGCTTGTCAAAGTACTTTGCAAACTGTTGGCATCCAGATTGAAGGAAAAGACTCCTCTCTGACAAGCTTGCATCCCTTCTACTACAACAGACATCAAGAGTATCTCCGTTTTTTCTCTGAAGAGAAGGACTTAGGGTACTGTATAGATATTGCGTAGTTTATGCACAAGCTACGAGCGCCACAGTACTAACCGAAGATTGGAGACTACTCATTGACAGCAGCAAGTGATCGCTGAAATGGTTCTGGTGCATAACGACAAGTTTGCCTCTGTATCCCTCACTCACTCGACTACACTAGAGGAGAAATATGAAGCGGTGAAGTACGTGCCTGAGAAAGTGGTTGATTTTGTTGACCTGAAGATAATGAACTTTTTGTTGAGACAACAGTCGGTGTTCACCAAGTCCTCGTGCTTTTTGTGCATATAGGATCGTAGGGACCGAGTTCAGCATTAAACAAAGAAGGACTGGCCTCTACGAGAGGAATTTGTGCTTTCAGAGCAAGGTACGTCATAAACAACCATCTAGGGAACAGACACAGAATACTTATCCCACCGCTGCACATCAAGTTTGGTTTGATCAAACAGTTCACCAAAGCTCTAGACAAGGATCGTAACTGTTTTACTTACTTGTTCCACGCTTTTCCAGGATTGACCATTGAGAAGTTGAAAGCTGGAATCTTTGACGATCCTTAACTTCCTCAGCTCAGAGATCCAGAGTTTGAACACTTCATGAACGAAATGGAACTAGAAGCGTTTGAGGTATGGAGAGGGGGCGGAAGAATTTTCTTGGCAACAAGAAAGCCAGGAACTATGTACATGATGTACATGAATATCATCAATATGCTGACTACTTTCAGAAACCTCGGATGCAGCATCAAGATCAAAATGCATAATTATTCTCACATATGAATCGGTTTCCATCAGGACATGAAAGATATAACGACCAGGTATCAAGGACGCTTGGATTCAGTTTTTATTGCGGATTACTGTTGGATTCTGCATAGAGGCATCAATACCGCTGAGCATTCTAGGAATTCAAAGAAATGGAAGTTCATGTCCTGAATTTATATGCACTTAGAAACGCGGTACAATGGGCATCAGCAAATGCATACAAAATTAACATACAATCTTCACAGACTCCCAGAGCAGCCTTCTAGCGTTGCAGAAAATGACCAGCCTCAACCCATTCGTACTAGAGATTATGGAATTAGTCCACAGAGAGGACACCGCGGACAAAGAATTTACTTCTGCTTGGTACCCGCCCACGTGGGCGTCGCCCGAAATGAAAAGGCCGATGCAGGTACAAAGTCTGCAGCTCTTCGACCAGTCAAGCGCGGTCACGTCCTGGTCCCTTGCGAGGATTATATCATCACAATTTGGTAGACTATCCACAAAATCTGGGAGGCCAGATGTGCGGACCTCCATAGCATGAACAAAATGCGCTACATCTTTCCGACTGTATAAAATTGGCGGCCTCAGGGCCTTACACGCCCACAGGAAGTGTCGGAATACCAACTCTGTATCGGTTCTTCAAGATTGCCCCACGGCTTCTTGATGGAAGGGGGCTACCCCCTTTATTGTGAAGACTCCATCGTTCCCTTGACGATCGGCCACCTTATGGCCGAATGCCCGACACTCGGCGATTTAAGACGCCAGCACCTACCCATCGACGGTGGAGGGACCCTCCCCTACCCTCCCACTAGCACTCACACCCAAAAATATCCATCCCGGAGGTGGAATCATCCGTTACATAGAAGAAAGCGGACTCGTAGATAAACTATGAACCTTAGACTCTTACATATTTTAAATACCTTTTACTAACCTCGGGCACCATTTCATTATTACCATTCATACTATTTCCATTTATATCACCTATCAATGCCATGCAAACCACATCACTATTCACACAAATCCACATTATCACTCACGCTTTTAACTTTTTAATTATTTTTAAATAACTTGTGTACGGCGCGATCATGGTGCAGTGTGCATCACGGCACCAACCATCATGTCATTAATTCTGAACAATGCTGACCTAATATCTAGTTTACATATAATTACCTTTATCACTTTCTACTCTTTAATGTATAATAATCAATTTTGCAACATTTACTTAATAAATTGTCCGAAAAGATGTTTTTCATCTTAAAAATATATTCTAGATGAGAAATATTAACAAAAATCAATCGAAAATGTCACAAAAAATATAATCGATTTAGTTATAAGATTAGATTTTTTTTTTTAAATCCACTTGGCACAAAAACCTGACCTGATCGAAGGAAACAGGTGGTATTTTCGGATTTAGCGGTGCAAAATTGTCCTTAATCAGTTGAAAAAAAATAGATGACTTACAAAAAGGTTTTGGGGAAAAGGTTTTTTCGAATTTCTTATTTCAAATGCCTAGAGATTACCTTAATTAGTTAAAAAAACACTTCAATTCAGTACCAAAAACTTGTAGTTTATGGAATCGAGAGCGATGTGAACCAAATACGATAAAATAACAATGAAACCCCGTAGGCTAGGAAGCCAAGAGCGGTAATAACAAAACTTATACAAGAGAAGTCAAATATTTTCTCAGAAAACTGAGTAGGCTACTAAGACGGGAGAGTTAAAAACGTAAGCGAGAGATGAAAAACACGAAAATTAATTCAAGAAGAGACTTACAATTAAAAGGGCTATAAAGGATAAATTTACAAATTGTAGTAGGTAAATAAGCAAAACTAGCTACTCAATGAGTTTACATAGGATACCTTAGAAAAGTAGTTCTTATCCTGTTTACTACCATGCCTCTACAAATTTGTCCTTCCCTCCACGGCCCCATTGCATCAAAATAGCATTATCTCCCATAATTTAAAGAAAAATGAAAAGAGTATTTTAGTCTCTTTATTGAGTATGGATTAGTGAGATACTTGACATTGTTTCTTAGATAATAGATTTTGAAGGCGTGGGTGAATGCCAGAGAGTGTATAACGAAGTTTCCTTCAACATTCTGTACTTTGTATTGACAGCAACAAGCGTGGAAAATTTAGCATCACAAAGATACGTGGATCCAAACATATTTCGAATCCGAAGAGTCTGGTTTGAGATCAGAGGGTAAACATGAAGTTACTTTACCCAGAGCATCTCAAGCTCCAGTTCTTTTAAATCTTCTTTAGCTGTGTAGTTGAACTTCAACTCAAGAAACTCCCCTTACACTTCATCCGAAAATCAGCTACTTCACATTGAAATGGGTTCCTGATTAACTCCCAGGTTGCACGCTTTTCATCTACCTCTAGAAAGTGTGCGATGGATTTTGTTATCAATTCACTTAGATGAGTGATTATTTGGTTATTAACCTCATAACTAAGGTTACCCTGAATAAGAGCAGAATCCAAGTTACTAAAACTGGCGCTATTTTCCTGCTGAATTCGATACTTCCAGAGGTCAAGTTTAGCCATGAATGTTCGCATGGCGTCGTGGTACATGATGTTGATGCTTTTCCTTGTACTTTAAGGTTGCGAGCATTCAAGGCTTCGAAGATATTCACCAGGTAAGGTAGAGATAGCTGAACACTTTCAGACTGGATGTTGCCATGGAGACCTGTCTTCTACTGCGAATCTAGAAATATTGTTACTTCTTCTTGTCGTTCATAAAACCGTCCAAGCATGTTCCCCTTTGATAGCCATCGTACATTCGTGTGGAAAAGCAAATTTCCATGTTCAGATTCCATATCTTTAGACAGCAGTTTAAATAGATCTCTGTTTAAGGTTCGAGCTTTGATAAAGATGACGACTTTGATAGCCACGTTCAGGGCCTCCTTCATTTCAGCAGGTAAAGTTCTGGATGCTAAGGTTTCACGATGAAATATGTAGTGTGTACCTACAACAAATTGATTTTGTAATGAATCCAGACTGCAGACCAATCAGGGCTGGTACTCTGGAATCAATTTTGATACATCATGAAAAATAGCTTCTGCTGTTGCACAACTTTCAATGGTGTGACAAAACAGCATTTCCTCTTTTACACTGTTGCCTGGCCCGAAACGAGCATCATCATTAGCTTAGAACATTGAGGGGTGTCAGTCGTTTTGTCACGCTGTATGCTAGAAATAGGAGAATCTCCTACTTGGTCAAGAATTTGATATTTGTCTTGACTGAATTCATCGGTCTCCCCTTGACTGTATCGTTTGACAATGAAATTTGGGAATGCATGTTTGTACTATATTTATCTAGAATGAGTTCTGTTGTACGGAATATTCATTGGTTTTAGGAGACTCTCCTATGTTATGGCTGTTCTTGTTTGCAATAAACATAGCAATCTCATAGAAAGCCTCAAAAACCTTTCAAGTTTTTTGCCGAAATGCCCCACTACCGTTCAACTTAGCTTGTTTCAGTAAGTATCTCTGTGTTTCAAAGAATTCCTTGGGTTTGTCTGCAAGAGAAGGATACGGGGCATTTCAAGCGTGGGGGCGGCAGTCCATTATTGCTCAGAGTTTTGTAACATATCACAAACTGGGGAATCTCAGCCTTACCATTTTGGAGAGACACGAGTCCAAATCGAATATATTGATACTCACGCTTCTTTGAGCTAATTGCGAGTTATTTGAGGTGCAATGGACAACATAAATCTGTGAACAAAACATAAGGCACATGTACGGTAAGATCATCATCATCACATGATAATAAACACCACAGCATGATCAATAAAAAAACATATGATCGTAAAGTTGGTAAACAATACATGTGACTACAATCATACATGATCATAAACAGCACCATATCATTAACAAACCATTACATGAATTAAAACAGCTAACTTCTGATGGAATACAAACGGAAATCAAACCTAGCGAATAACAAACAGAACATCGCATGCGTGTTCTTAATTCACAACAAAATCATGGGTGTTTACTGTTTTTAGGTAAATATAGAAACAGATAAAACATTCCTGTCGTCAACCAAACACTGATTTGAATTACACAATATATTTGAAAAGTTGCGTGCGAGGAGTGGAGTAAAAATGTATGTGGGTGCAACCCGACTTTTATATATTTTGCAGAAATGTAGCATTTATAAAGAAACGTAATTATTGGTTTGTTATTAAATTATGATTATTAAATATGAAACATTATAAATTGAAATATTAAGTTAGTCTACTAGAGCCTATTTAGTATTTCCTTATTCTTATATGTAGCTTTAGTTTTCTATAATGTCCAAAAGTAGACTATAGAAAAATAAAGCTATAAGGGATACTTTTTTGATTTTTCATAAATTCCACATTATTAGCATACGCTTTCGTTAAGTGAATAACAAATCAAATTAGAGAAATTCCTGCTTTCCCCAAAGGGATTAACCCTACACGTGCCCCCCGTCCCGTCCCCTGGTAAGGAACCACTGCTTTAGAACGATAAATGAGAGTTGTGTTATGATGTCGACAAAGGTAAGCAAGACTACCCTGAACTTGTATCACAACACAAGCAGAGTACAAAAATAACCTAGGATTAGAACTCCTTTTTTTGCCTTGGCTGAAAGAACACCCGTAGCAGGTTCTGCTGAAATATATCTTCCACACAATTTTACTTCCTCCACCCTCGGCACTTTCTTCGCAGGTCTCTCCTTGCAAACTTGAGCGGGGAGAAGAGAAGCCTTCTTTGGGTTTCGCTTCTTAATTTTAATAAGTAATAACTAACCTTGACTGGAGACAGACAGACTAGGTTTAGCTGCCCAATTTCTACCCCATTTTCCCTTTTCTCGTTTTCCCCGCTCTTCACCCTCTCACGTTCCCCTGTGACACCCTACTAATCTCCGTCTGGTGGAGAGGTTTGGCCGGGAAGGCGCCTCCGTTCCCTTCCCCACCCCTTGAAAAAGACAGAAGGAAGAGGTGACGCCCGGAAGGACGTTATATCCTTTCGACTAAAACTAAATACAAAGATGAGCTTGACCGACCTCTTTGTAATCTAATGGAAACTTGCTGCTTCCTTAAAAATTCTTACTGCACCTTTTTCTATTATTTTATCTATCTTTCATCACACGGCTATACACACAAAACACGAGAAAGAAATAATGAAAGGAGAGAAGATAAATTAGGTCATTCTCTATTTACTATTTAGTATCTCTACTGCTTCCTACTCTCCTCTTTCCCCTTCTACCTCCGAGCTCATTTGGACGCCTTTTTTTAAGCTCGAGAGCAGGGAAGGAAGATAGCGGGTGATTCGACCCGTCGGCATCTACCAAATGAAAAAAGAGCACAAGAAAAGGGCGACTCTTGTAAGGGGGTAGTTAAGCACCCACTTGAGATTTGCAAACCTTTCAGTAGATAATAATATGAAGATTTCCCAAATCACCATCGAGGCAACACTATTATATCCGCCATATCACTTTGCTCCACCCAGTAAATAAACGTGCTGTCTCCTCCGAATTGTACATACGAGGGGCGGTCAAAAAGTTTTGCGAATCGGTAGGGCAAAACAGAGGAAATGGGATGGCTGTTTGTGGGGGTGTTAGAACAAAGTATGACAAGTCAAGACCTGGAGCTGCACGCTTCTGCCTCGTCTATTTAAGAAGCAGTAGCTGATCGCAGATCGTCAGTCACAAATTTTTCAACAATGGAGAAGGTTGAGCATCGCGCAGTTATCAAATTTTTGACCAAGGAAGGCAAGAATGCAAAAGAGATCCATGAACGCATGGTTGCAGTGTACACCGACACCGCCCCTTCCTATGCAACCATTGTTCGCTGGAATAGGGAGTTCCGCCATGGTCGTGAGTCCCTTGAAGATGATCCCTGTCCAGGACGCCCGTCAGACGCGACCAAAGAGGACAATATGGCCCGTGTGGAGAGGATGCTCCTCGAAAATCAACGGGTAAAGGTCGAAGAAATAGAGCGAGAACTTGAAATATCACATAGAAGTGTTATCAACATCATTGAGCCCTAGAAATCTCACGAAACCCCACGCCCCATGATCGACTTCAACGTCATCAAAGTCCACAAGGCCAGAGTTGCACAAGCTGCTCTGTGCAAGTGCGGATTCGAGGAACTCAATCATCCCCCCTACAGTCCAGATCTGGCCCTTAGCGACTACTTTTTATTTCGTCAGCTCAAGGCTGCACTGCGTGGACGCCGGTTTGGGGGCGATGAAGATGTCCAGCTTGCCGTCCAGGAGTGGATTGAAGAGCAGTCGGGAGATTTCTGGTTGTCGGGAATTCGAAGCCTCAAGGACAAGTAGCGCAAGTGCATTGAAGTCGTAGGTAGTTATATTGAAAAATAATAAAACACTTTTCCTCATATCTCGTTTCCTTATATCCGAATTGCAAAACTTATTGACCGCCCCTCGTACCATAACAGTTTACTTAATCTCTAATGCAAGAAGGTTACACACAGGCGTTAGTTAATTGCACCCTCGTCCCTCCCTGTCCCTTTTCAATAGTAGACAAGCTCGAAGGTAACATTGGGAAAGAAGGGACAGAATTAGCAATAGTATTATGTTTTCAGCATGTTCCAGGATAATATTTTCCATTGCTATGACTTTTAAAAATGTTAACCTTAATATGACTACATTAAAATCATTCGATTGAATGATTGAAAGTTGTTGATGGCATAATTTGTATGGATGGTCGGATATACCTAGTACTAAAAGGAAAGGCTTTCGAATTTACTTCAGGCGCTACTTGAGAATGCTGTCACACAAGTTAAATGTATTGCAAAGGAGAGGAGCGCCGAGACACCATCTGCCCCACTACTGCAGCAAACGAGCTGTAGAGTAGACGAAAGCCATCAATGAAGATGAATGTCCTCAGAAAGTGGGCGGAAGCATAGCTAAAGAATTTCGACAAGAGAACGCTAACTGGCTTCAAGGACTTGAAAGAGATTCGATAGACTGGGAGCAGAAGTAATAGGAGGGGAAGAATAGCAGAACAACTCTTACTGAAAGATGCCAGTGGTCTTTAGGAGGAAGTCGATAGGCACAAGCGGAGACGCGGGCGATGTTGGCATCCTTCGAAAACATAAGAAAAGAAAGACTCTCCAAGAAGCTAATAGCCTATACTAGGCAGCTCCTGTTCCCATTACCAAGCTTCGTATAGGCTATTGATTAGCCTTTTGCAGACTCCTATTCTTATGTTTTTAGATTTTCGAAGGATGTCAACATCGCCCGTGTCTCCTCTTTGACCATCGACTTCCCCACTAAAGACCAATGTCTAAGAACTTATCGTTTACGGCCTTGGGACATTTTAGAAGGACTTAGGGTAAACCCAACTCTGCACCTTAACATAAATTAGTAATTCGTATGGTCGTAGCGGTGTCAGTAGTGGTACTTCCGTGACAATAATGCGAATGCCTTCTCACGGTAGCGATACCACCCGATTCAGGGAGCTTGTGACGGTCGAAAGTTACGAAGAGTGTAGGGTGGGTCTCGATGCCCCTCCTTCACTACACACCCTGACCTTGATGGCTCTTTGGTCAGCCATGGCTTCGTTAATTTCTTTTAAGGAGTAGTTCAAGAGTTCCCTCGTGCATAAACTACTCCATTCGCGAAATTTATGGTAGAGTGAGGCGTCACACTCATCAGCGAACCATAGAGTGACCCAAGGGCACTAATCATGGCCGCCTTGCAAGGGTCCGATGCATGCGCCAGAAGGCTCCCGTTCGAGAAAGAGGTCACCTGTGTCTCTCTACCAATAAGCCAGCTAGTGATGTCCTATGATGGAACATGTGGATTTGGCCAACTTACCGTCATCAATGAAGCGAATAACCAAAAAATCGTTTGAAGTTGATGGGCTAAAACAAACGCTAGGTAGTCTAAGAATGAGAGACTCCAACGTAAATGAGGCTCCGCTCACCACACGACTTTGGTATTTGTCTGGGCCCCCTTGTTCGAGGGGCTGGATGTGCTTATCTTGACCAGGGTGCTCGTCGAAAGAGCTTCTCACCTTCTCCGCAACGGGTCTCAAGGTTGGACGGACCAGCCGTGGCCAGATCTTTCTTCGGGATAGAGAAAATCTTGGCCGTCGAAGGAGCACCTGGCGGAGGAGGGCGTCCCTCTTTAGGGGCCCATGTCCGCCCCTAGAGAATATCCTGCACTCTGAGACAGTGAGACCTCCCGGACCATCTCTACCTCGGGAAGGGCCTACAACTGCCCCCCCCCCCCAATCCCAGGTGTTGGTTATTCCGTCAGAGGGTTAGAGCTGCATGGGTGCAGATCTGAAGATGCAAAAAGAGAAACCTCTTTGCCGCAATCAGAAGGTTGGAGGGAAGCCCTTCCACCGGAGTCAGAGTGGTGCTGTCGTTTAGCTCCTCTTCGGCCCCAACACCAAGGTCGGGTGAGGAAGTAAAAAGAGAGAAGTAGTCCGAAATGTCTAAAGACATTTTGAAAACCTACCAAGCGACGGGAGCTCCTAAACATATAACCACTACAAAAAAAACAGGAGGGTTGGTGGGTTATACCCCGCGTCCAGCCGCTCCCGCCTATCCAATCTCGAATTTTCGAACTTTTCAAGACTAGGTTAACGATGATGATCGCAACCTGTACAGAGATATATACCGACCGGAAGTTGCCCATTCACCGGTCATTTTCAAAAGGCTGTAGCTCCCAACTGAGCAGCCAGAATGGCAGAGCGACAGAGAGGATATCCTTAACCAGACGTACTGATCCTTGACAGGATGACCAAAATCTAAAGATCTGTTGTGGTAGACACAGAAACGGTACCAAAGACTTTTAGTTGGCTTCGCAGCTAACAAGGTTGTAAAGCCCGCCCACCAAAAGCACTATAGCTTTATGCCCCCGAGAACGTGCGCAAGGAGGTAGTCAGTCCATAACACGCAGGGAAGTGGTTATTGGGACGAAAACCAATCGGACTTCATGGTCACAGATGGAATGATCGTAGTTTGATATTGTATAAATGTTTCCATTGTCTAATCTTTAAATTATGGTTCTTCTTGTAAAAAAACACAAATGTTTAGCACGAGAGAAACGTTGAAGTTGGTAAATGTAAATAAAGCTGACAGGATATAGTAGGAAAGCAGGAGTAATAAGATGTTTCCAAGATATGAAACTTCTCATAAGTCTACGTAATAAATATCATGCTTTCTATGAGGACCGGGAAGGAGAAAACGTAGTTTTAAATAATAAATAGAAACAATTATAAATTTATTTAACGGGGTAAATTTATTTTACCTAACGCATTGAGTAATTAAGTGAGTATATAGGTACACTATTTGGTAATACTTCAGATTAGGGGTGCACTGTAGGTGGCGCTGTTAGTAGGCTACAATTTGGGGATACAATATATGTCTTATGACGTCAGACGGTAGTTTCAGATGTGACCAATCACGGCGTTATATATTTTTTGTTGTTTGGGGGCTTTGTAACCTTTATTTTGTATTATTTACTAAATATCTGCGCCTCTGCTCGTTTATAGTTTTTTCTAAGTTAGGTAAGGTTTCTTGATGTATTTTATTGGTTTTTTGCTTTTTTCATATTTTTTGTTTCGCTGCGAACGATAACAGCTTTTTACTGGCAACGTCGTAGGACCTGATGAGCAAATGTTTCGGTTTCGTCATGTTCTAGTTGTGTTTCTTCGTTATTTGAATTTCACTAATTGAGGCGGGCAAGTTTCGAATTATTACGTTATGACGAAAAATAAAATGTCAGCCATCTTGACAGCCACATTGTTAATTGGAATCGCATCATATTGTATTATATATCATTTTGAAGGGGGTATTTTTCTGAATTAAAATATGATATGGACATTTTATATTATTACATATTAATATGATTGATTTAAATGGCATTCGGGGGCGGGAGCTTATATGTCTGAAGTCAAGAAACAAGCATAAAAACAATGAACATTAGAGCGCCTAACGACGTCTGGCAATAATCGCTTTTGAATTCTAATCTAATGTAGGGATTTCGAATTGTTAAAACTACTAGATTATTTTAAAATAGCGGAGAGTGTGGGGGGTGCAAACCAACATAATTAAAGGAGGGTATGGGGATCAAGCCCCCATTTCGAAAGTCCCTTTAAAATGATATATAATACAATATGATGCAATTCCAATAACCTTAAAAAAGCAGTCATTTTCAGAAATTTCACCTCTGGAAATTACGTTTCTGTCGCAGGGAAAATGAAAGTGTTCACGAATATAAAATTCATTCCTGCACATCGTTCAGGATCACAAAATTATAGTAAACATGCTTAAATACCTTAACTACCCCTAACCTTCTGAGTTGTTGTTCGGAAAATGTGAAGTAACTAATATTAACTGTGATAGAATTGCCTGAGGCTGCCGCGTCTCGCTTCTATCACAAATTTGTACTCATTCTTCCTACGTGTATCCCGCGAGAAGAGAGGAGCATGGCGTTCTCATCGCCTCGTACATTTCCCGAGTCTTATCTTTCCCCACCCCAAGTTTAATCAAGGAGGTTCAATCCCCCGTTTGCCTGCAGGCGTCGATCTGGTCAGATTGAGTTAGGCTTATGGGAAGATAAGAGTGTTCGAATCGCTAGCGGGTCATTCCATGGAAGTCCCCCATTGCCCCATTGTCCCATACCCCGAGGGGCTGGCTCAGGCTATTTATGCGATAGAATTTCGCATTTGAATCAGATCCCGATTATCTTTGTGAGGTTAAATTCATAATCAGTCGCACAGTGCATATAAAATTTTCGATTAAACAGATATAACATAGGCCTCCCTAATTTCGCCCTTCCTGCATAAAGGTTTTAAATAAGACGAAAAAACAAACCCTTTTTAGCAATATTCGATTTTTCGGCTCAAGAGTTTTAGGTTGAATGGCGGCCTACGTTTTAGACACGCAGCATAATTTGAATTTGACTGAAAAAAATTGCCATAGTCACACTGAAATCACTTGAACCTCATTTATTAAATGTCATGACATTAATCGGGTCAATCGCTGACAAGATAACAACAACACATGGGTAGTTTCGAGTAAAAACTCCAACTTATGTAATGAATTTTTGTTTTTCATCAAAACAAAATAAATAAATTGTCATTTAGAACAGTGTCAGGCCATTCAAGTGTTACTCCTGAATGTTTTTCTTATATACCGAGGCCCACTAGGCTATTTTATATTAATGTATCCACATATGAGAGTTTAATTTTTAAATTATATCCTACCTTCATCCTACTAGAGATAATCTTTCAATATGTTAAAAGGATTTCAGAAAAAAAATGCCAAGGTTTTATTGGAGTTAGATCACTACCAATACGATGAGAAAAAGGTAATAATAGTGCTATAATTTTTTTTTATCGAGGAAGAGCATGCAATAGAAATACTCTATTGCAAGATCACCCCCCAACCCTCCCTGTTCAGCACTACTCTCATTTTGGTTAACATGCAAAAAAACGCGAGTTATTACATTCAAGCACTGGCGATCATATTATGCCCTTGTTCTTTGACTATTTTCTCTGCGTGGCTCTCACTAATCTAGCGGATAAGGCGTTGGTCTTCTAACGTCTGAGTACCAGGTTCGATTCCCGGCAAGAGCTGACACAAAACTTAAGATCCGACACAAGCCATCACGCACATATCCAATCACAAGACCGTTTTCTTTCTTTGGCGCGTCCTCACTGTACAACACACCTCTTTCATCCGTCCAAGAACCTGACATATAAATCAGGTGACTTGTACGTCCTGGGCCATGAAAGATACCTGATCGTTGGTTGGTATTAAAAAGTACTACCCTATATCTTCCACCCCGACGAAACCTGGTGTCCTCCGACATTCCCAGCCTGTCATTATGATATTTATGTAAATTTCATTATCCAGTCGGGTGATCTCGTCTACGATTGAAAAGGGAAGGTTGGCATAACTTACTAACCATAGTTGCAATTTTGTAAAGCTCTGTTTAGGATGATGATTATGATGAATTGAACATCAAAGGTTAAAACAGGTAGAATAATACGTCTAATTATAAAAGCTTGTGATTCTTGATGCGAGAATGTTAAAGGAAATAAGTAGAAAAGTAAAATTACCCTTGCGACATCTTCATGCTTAAAATAGAAAGTATTTTATCAATTCATCTAACAAGTTTAAACTAATGGGCATGAAACCTTGAGAAACATGGAACGATTCTTTCTAGGAATAACTCACAGGGACCACTGAAATACGTTGAAAATAATAGGTGAGAGATATTGAAAAGGGTAAAAGGAATAAAAGTTCTGAAGTGGAAATTGGCAAGACATATTGCTAGGTGAACGGCCTAAATCCTTAATTGACACATATTGCTCATATTTTATTATTTGAATGGAATTTACTTTGAGGCTTAAAGAGGGAGGGTAAAAAACTGTACCTACCTCTGTTTAGTAGTTAAAAACGCGTAAGTCACTCTTAGCACTTCGCGAGGAAAATTAAACCAGTCCATCAAGGTTCTGGCTTAGAGGAGAGGTGTGTGTTCGAGTCCCCCGCAAAAGCCGATTTGTAAAACCTACACCTCGATGTAGACAACTTGTTATTACCTCAGCTAAATAACGTTTCTGTCACAACTAAAATTAAATTGCTCATTAATAATAAATTCGTAAAAGTAAATCAGCCGACCTCATCTTGTATAATTTTATATTCGCAATCTAACCCTTGGACTTGGACATAAGCAGTAAGAAATATATAGGATATTAAGTATGAGCTTTAGTGTTGAAAAGTTGAAAGGAAGATAGAAATAGTTTAGTAGTTAGGTCCCTAGTGAAAGGATATCTCTGTATTTCTCTATTGTTTTTTTTTGGGGGGGGGGGAGCTTCGAAGCCTTTAAAGTTGCATTACTTCCAGGCGTTTCTCGTTGATGGATCTTTTTTGCGTTTATATTCATTTATTTCCGTTGTCGTTGATCGGTCTTAATGTCGTAGTCGGTCCTTGTCGATATTCGTTTTTTTTTCTTTATTCACTTGTGCATATATACACGTACTTACGATTGTACATGCATACATGTATAGTTTTCATCCTGATTCGGTCGTAGCGTTCAAGCCTTTTAAGTTGCTTTTTTTTTTACTTGTGTCATCTTCATTGTATTGTGGTGTTAATCAATGTTCAAATATTATTAGTCTTTTTTGTTGAACTATTCTGTGTGTTATCTAGTCGAGTATCTTGGGTTTTGATTGTCCTGAGCAGTAATTCAGCTGCTGGAAAGTCTACGTCTAGCCTGTGTTTGGTTTTGATTGGGGATCTCAACGTGACTTCATAAGAAGTCTGGTACTGTGCTCCTCTCTATCTTTCTTCCCATATTTTGTGTTCTCACTCCCAGGTCGTGGTTTATTGCTTTTAGGCCGACTTCTTGGTGGAGAGTTTGTTGACGTTTTCTATCTCTTATATTAGTGTTAGTTATGATTAATGTAGCTTTATTTTGGATTATTTTTGTTCATTGAGCCATGTTTTTGGTATCGCTACCAGTGACGTAGCAGGATACACAATTTTGGGCCGAATGTATGCTGAGTAAATCTTTTTCTTATTTTTCGAGCTTAAAACCTTAAACCTGAAGAATTCATACAGCTCTTTCTTGGATCGCGCTAAGATGTTGCTAAGTTGATGCGAGTATCCGTATTTGCTAATTTCTAGTCCTAGAACTTTGCCTGACTGTTTGTACATGTATCTTTCCCCATTAACTTGTATTGGAGTGGTCTTGTTCCTTTTTATCGGGATGATTGTGAATTTGTTTGGTTTTGTGGCAATCTTCCAGCAACGTTCGAATGCATTGATGTTTTCTATCTCCCACTCAGTCATCCTAGCCATAAATCTCTCGTTCTTGTAAGGGGACACAACTATCTGTGATACGTCGTCCGCGAACTGTATATATAGAGATTCTTCAAGCCTAGGGCTTGTAAGGTCTCTGGTGTAGATCGAATATAGTAGCGGGCTGAGGCATCCGCCTTGAGGGACACCCTCTTCTAGTACAAATACGGGCCCTTGGAGCTCTCCGATTGAGATGAAGGTTATTCGGTCCATGATGTAATCACAGATTATTTTCTCCAGTCTGGGGTTTAGTCCCAGTTGGAGTATTTTGTTCTGTAGGCTCCAGCGCCAGACTTTATCAAATGCTTTCCTTACATCCCTCAGCACTAGGTTAGCATATTTATTTTCCTCCTCTATCTTTGCCAGTTTCTCTGTGATCATTGCCAGTGCAGTATCCGCACCCCCCTCTGTCTCCTAAACCCATGCCGTTGTTGGTTGTGAAGTCCGTTGACATCGAAGTATGTTTGCACCCTGTTGGCAATGATCTTCTCCATAATCTTCCCTCTAAATTCGAGCAGAGAAATTGGTCTATAATCTGCTGGGGAGGTAGGCTTTTTTCCCGATTTTCAAGAAAAATATCATTTTTGATAGTTTCCATTAATCTGGGTAGTGCCCAGTGTTGAGAGCCACATTCATAATATTTAGCAATCTTTGGGTGATGTTAGGCAGGGCATTAGAGAAGTTTGCCTTTGTTAATCCGGTGATCCTGGCGCCCTCTGTTTAAAGTCCCTCAGAGTTTGACTTAGTTCCTGGTAGGTGATCGTTCTTCCGTATCCATCCATGGGTACCTCTTCCGTGGCGTTGTTAAAGGAATAGGTTCGGTCTATTTCTGCATTTAATTGGTCCAT
Source organism: Ceratothoa steindachneri (assembly GCA_963969495.1). Lineage (NCBI taxonomy): Eukaryota > Metazoa > Arthropoda > Malacostraca > Isopoda > Cymothoidae > Ceratothoa > Ceratothoa steindachneri. The sequence goes on along the minus strand of OZ018324.1, from coordinate 157,936,870 downwards.
GATGTCAATGCCAAATTCCGTGTTGAAGTTCTCCTCTTTCTCTTGAGTAATCTTGAAGATGTTCTCCCATTAGCGTCTAAATACGGCTTCCAGTTGGTTGGGCTCGGTGATAAGTTCCCTTGTTTGGTCTTTTATTTTCATCTTTCCTCGTGGGGGTTTTCCCCGATACCTTTTTACTCTCTGCCAGAAGCTCCTGTAGTCCATCTCCTCATCGAGCTTTTCTATGAGTCGATCCCATATTTCCGACTGATGTTGTCTAATAAGCAGCTATAGGTTGTCGCGTGATTCCCGAAGAATCAGATGGAGCTCTCTACTGGGCTCCCATCTACTGATTTCCTCGACTGCTCTCCTATATATTTTTTGCATCTCTATTATCTCCTGGGACGGCTATTCTATCCGCTTCTAACATCTTTGTTGTTATACGGTTTAGTTCATCGTCTATTTCTTTTGGTGTCACTTCTTCCAATTATCCTGGTACATAGTCTTGGCATGCGGTACATTATGTTTCCCAGTCAGCACGCGCATAAGCTTTTCTTTCTTTAATTGGGATCTGGATGGGGCTGGTTGATACAGTAGTGGCTACCGCCTCATGGTCACTGGGAGTCACTGGTCCTTGTTAAAAGGGAATTGGGTGTTTGCCAGTATTATATCTGGCTTTGTGGCGCCTCTCGCAGAGTAGTAGGTCTGGAATTATGGACCTATGTGTACTGCAACATTTCTTTCCAGTAGCAGTTCCAGGTTTCTTCCGGCTGCGTTGGTGCTGGTGTACTCTAAGGCCACACACCTAGCGTTTAGGTTTCAGGCAAATAGTACCGATTTATTTTATGCAAATAGTCTCAAAAAGTTGTGGATTGGCAAGTAACCTCGTATGCTTCGTTTGTATGGCTGGTTGTGTGCACCTCGTATTGAAATATTTTGAAACTATTGTTGCTTGTATTAATCCCATGTTCGGATATTAAAATTAGATTTGGGTCTGCTTTCCGAATAATATTACCAAATACCGTGTTTTTCCTAGACTATCTGCTAACGTTTATGTATAGTATCCTCAAGTCTTTGTTTAAATTGTCTATATTTGTTTGTATTGTTGTCTTATTTGTTGTTGTACTTCTTTCTCTTGTAGGTCCCCTCTTTATCTGCTCTTAGGCCTCTCTCCTGTCCTGTTTTAAGGACAGCATTCTGTTGCGGCAGAGTCGGTCATTTTCCTTTTCTCTTGTTGTTGAATTCACTCTGGGTCACAGTGTGATAGATATCTGGGTTGCATTTCACTCTGCCTTGCTATAGAGCTTCTTCAACTTGATTTTCAGGCATCTGGTCTTCATAGTCCTATTTTATTCTGCCGTTTATGATTCCGTCGGTGATAGTATCTTCCAGGTGTCTGGGGGGGAAATGGAGTATTCTCGGTGGCGTAGAGTTTAAGGTTAAATGTTTTACGCATTGATCTCTTGTCTTTTTCTTGGGGTTGATGTTGGCTGTAAGATCGCTTTCGCTCCCTTGTCTTGTGCTCTTTGTTCTTTTCTGTGATTTGCGTTTGCTCGGTTAACATTTCTTTGTTCATGTTCTAAATCCTTTTTCTTAGCTTCTTCACTTTTTCTTCGGGTCTTTTGTGCAGCAAGCTTCGGGTCGCGATTGTTAGTCGCATTGGGTTGCTCTTTCGTTTGACTTTGAGAGGGATCTATAAATTTCATCTTTAAGACTTCCCCATACCGGGGATTGTCCAGAAACCACATTTGTGGCATGCCATTGTTCTTCAGCATCATGTTTAGTTCGGTTTTGAATGTTCCCGGCTTTGTTATATTCGCAATATGTGCATAATATATGCACGCCATAATCTGTGTTGAATTTTCATCTTTGAGTTGAAGGAAAGTTCTTTGTTTTGCTGCTTTCGAGATGGTAGCTTTTTCAACCTGGGCGTAGCTTTCCCTTTTCCTCTTCTCTTCTGATTGTTTCTTTTCCTAGTTCTTCTTCTTTATGATGTCTTTTTTAACTAGACAAGCCATTGCCAATGTTCGGTGATTACCACCGCAATTGATACATTTCTTGTATTCGCTCCCGCAGTTGCGCCAGTTGTGGTTGTCAGAACCGCATTCGGAGCAGCACTCTTTTTTTTCTGTGGTAATGCCCTTGTTGAGTGGTCTTCAAGGCGATAGGATTTGAAGCATATCTGCACCTCCATAAATTCCTCTCGTTCAATTTATTCGGGTGTTATTCTAACGTTGAACGTGTTGAGTCCGTTTTCTGTTGCCGCCTTTTGTGCCATTCTCGTATCTTTAAAGAAAATTTTGCATACGTAGGTGTATGACTTAAATTTTATTACTTCAATCACCGAGGCCCATTTATGGTTCTTTTCGATTTCTCTTTTTATTTCATAGGGTTCGTGCGAACCAACCCATAGATCCAGACGTGGGTATATAATATTCCTATGTGTAAGAATCTGTGTCAGGATTCTTGGAGAAAGGCCTATTTTCTTTAGCAGGTTCACTGCTTTTTAGGAAGTTAGTGTTTCCACGTCTGGTTCGTTTTGGCATATTGCCATGTATTCCTGAGGTGAGTCTATAATCCTTACTAATGCTATGTTTACTTCTTTATAAATGGTGGCAAAAACTTTCCCCCCCCCGTCAGGTTTATCCTAAGATAGGGAACGTGGGGGAATTCTAGTTGTTTACCTCATTTCGTTACCGTGTTAGCGTTATTATAAGGGGGTGCAGAGATTTGATTGATCACTTGTTTATATTGGAGCCAGCCTATCGGTTTTAATTAGTATATTAAATTATTGGGATATCTTTCTTTACTAGGGACCTTTGAGAGTAAGTGAGAGGTTAAGAATGTGCAGGAGAGCAAAGAATATTATATGTTCGTTCCACGTACCTTAATCCGGTTCCAGTCACTGTGGGTTGTTCATGCACTGTTCTTGTGGTCACTTTTTCTTGTTTAGACGGAATTACCACTAGGATGTTGTGGTACTTAGTTTTTACTGAGTTTTGGCCAATGCGCCAATTGGTTTGATCTCTCTATTAGTTTTCCACTGAGTTTCGGGCTAAATCACGAATTTATTCAATCATTTAATTATTCTGCACTTAATATTGTTTATGCACTTACGAGTTCATTTATACAAATTTAGACCAGATTCAGCACGAATGTCTTCTGGATTATACTGAAGGTTCAGCACTGTTTAGCACTTTTCACTCGCTTTTTATTTTATTTATTTATTTTTCTTATTTATATATATATATATATATATATATATATATATATATATATATATATAATTGTTGCGTGTTTAGAGTGATGTTAAGCAAGGAGGGTTTCTGAATTGCACTGATACGCACTGTTTGTCACTTGGCATTCGCTTTTATTTTGTTTTATATAATTGTAGTATGTAATTGACACTAAGTCACTTTACGTTTGGTTTTATTCCTCGTAACACTCGGAAAAAAAGGGAGTCTTTCAAAGTCAGAACTCTGATTTCCTGAAGTTCTGCAAAAATATATTTTGCTTGTCCGTACCTCCTTCTACGATTGCGAGTACGAGTTCACGAGTGAGGAGTATAGCTGGAAAATAATGCAGTCATTTTTGTGTGATGGTAAACCAAAGTTTATTAACTTTCTTTTTGAACATTAAATTAGACTAAACATACTCAAATACCTAATCACCCCTAACATTTTATATAGTTGTTCGGAGAATAAAAATAACTAATATTAACATTATAAACAAACTCGCAAGCGTAACTAAAGCATTTCAAGTTGTTGTAGTGGAAAAATACTTGTGTTGCAGAATCTGGTTGAAATATTGCCTTTCTGTGACTTTATAAGTGAACACCACGAGTGTCAGCATTGACTGGGAAGCAGATAGAACAACCACACTTTCATAGTCGGGGGCACCGTCACGTACTCGTAACTTCTTTTGTCCTAGTGCTCTACCTCGCTATCATTCATTGCCTCTGCTTGTCGCCAATAGAAGTTAATTGCTTATGTTAGGAGGCTCACAACTTTCGACGATCAAGTTAGGGTTGTGTTTGTGATTTGCCATGACAATTGGGTGTGTACAATGCAATATTTTTATAGTTTATTTTTTATCTGAATTTATGATTCAATTTATAGATATTTGAAGGTGCTTATAAAATATCCGGTATTTATGAGTATAACTCTTGAACTTATATAAAATGCTAAACTCTTATTTTCCATCTGGAACGCAAAGAGGGGCAAACTTCCAGAATCAGTACTTCTCTGCCTCTCCACTACGTCTCTCCTGAACTTCTCTTCGGCCTTCAGGATCTCTTCTCGAAACTTCTCATACGTTCGTAGCAGGCACAATCCGGCTGACGTCCCGTCTCGGCACTTTGCAAGAACCTTCTAGGCGTGTGTGGGCCCTCTCCTTCTCTGGACTATATAAGGACCCACACTCCCCGAGCCGGGAAGGACGTTTATCAGCTCTGCTACCGGTGTGACCTGCTCCCACCTTCCACCCCTGGCTCCTCCAGTGCTTTCTTTCCACACTTTCTTCGGCTCTCCGACATCTCTTTTCTCTCTTTCACCTAGTCCTAGCCACTAACCCATACGGTAATATCCAGGCTTGTTAACTGGACTTTTTGTATTATATTATATCTCTTTGTTTTTGATACTCAATACCGGACTCGTTGGAGGCCTGGAGCCTCGTGTCAATGGTGGCTGCGGACCAACCGTGGATAGACACCGTATAGTACAATCGAATGCGCTGGTGAATAGTGTGAAACGTCGCAGTGGGCACACTCAGCCGGAAGGGAAATAGAGCCAGCAATAACTCTATTTCGATCCTGTCCCGTGGTCTGAAGCACGATGAGGAGAGGTGACGTCGAAGGTGTGTGAGGATCACTTCCCACCGAATGTGGGCGTAGCACTCAATGTCGACCGGCTGGGCCCGTGTTGTCTCTTCTGTGGTGGAGTCGTACGCTGGCGGCGGACGACTAGGCGTCCTAGGGGTTTCTGGATCAACTAGATAGGAGAGGGGCTCCAAGTGAAAATCTCGAAGAGCCTGAACCGGAGGGGGCGACGGTCCCCTTTCGTGGCGGACCTCCGGCCTCTCACTCGCCGGTGAAGGGGCAAGGCTGCGGGATGTGCCGGGGAGGAAATAGCGCGTGCTGCTTGCCTGAGAGCCAGCGCCGAATCCACCCTCGCCCGTGCAGGTCCCGGAGTCTTGTGTGTCAGGAACGGACGCAGTAGCTGATTCTTGAAGGTCTGGAAGTTCCGATGTCGGCGGGACAAGCCGAAGCCTGCTACCTGTGGATCTGGAAAGGCTCATCCCCGGAAGCCGCAAGGCGCCGGGAGAGATGAATCAAACCAAGGAAGAAGATGAGCGGAGAGAGCAGGTCACACCGGTAGCAGAGCTGATAAACTGGGTGCAACTGTGTTACTTGCAAGACGCCCACCCCAACCCGGCGCCTTTCCTCCGCCTTAGCCGCCTTATCCACGGCCGGTGGACCCGCTTCCGCCCCCCTAAAGGGGCCCCTCCGGGACTCTTCGTCGACGCCTCACCATGGGGAATCGGGTGGTGGTCGCAGGGCGCCTCTATGGCCCTCGACTGCCGCCAATGGGACCTTGGGATCTTCGATCTCGAATCCTTGGGTCTCATTCTTTCTACCCTTTTCGCCCCTCGCGCCCTCACATATGGGGACAACATCGGCGCTCTCTGGAACGCAAAGAGGGGCAAACTTCCAGAATCAGTACTTCTCTGCCTCTCCACTACGTCTCTCCTGAACTTCTCTTCGGCCTTCAGGATCTCTTCTCGAAACTTCTCATACGTTCGTAGCAGGCACAATCCGGCTGACGTCCCGTCTCGGCACTTTGCAAGAACCTTCTAGGCGTGTGTGGGCCCTCTCCTTCTCTGGACTATATAAGGACCCACACTCCCCGAGCCGGGGAGTGTGAAGCAGATCTCGTACCTAGGGTTTCATATTGACTTGAAGCTCAAGCGCATCCGCCTTACCTCTTCTATGCGGAACAAGACCCGGACTGCTCTTCGCATTATGTCTACTCGCCCAGTCTCCCGCAAGGCATGGTCTCGCCTTGCTGGCCTTCTCAACTTTATCCTTCCTGCACTTCGCCTTCCTTTTTGCTGGGTGCAACTGTGTTACTTGCAAGACGCCCACCCCAACCCGGCGCCTTTCCTCCGCCTTAGCCGCCTTATCCACGGCCGGTGGACCCGCTTCCGCCCCCCTAAAGGGGCCCCTCCGGGACTCTTCGTCGACGCCTCACCATGGGGAATCGGGTGGTGGTCGCAGGGCGCCTCTATGGCCCTCGACTGCCGCCAATGGGACCTTGGGATCTTCGATCTCGAATCCTTGGGTCTCATTCTTTCTACCCTTTTCGCCCCTCGCGCCCTCACATATGGGGACAACATCGGCGCTCTCTGGAACGCAAAGAGGGGCAAACTTCCAGAATCAGTACTTCTCTGCCTCTCCACTACGTCTCTCCTGAACTTCTCTTCGGCCTTCAGGATCTCTTCTCGAAACTTCTCATACGTTCGTAGCAGGCACAATCCGGCTGACGTCCCGTCTCGGCACTTTGCAAGAACCTTCTAGGCGTGTGTGGGCCCTCTCCTTCTCTGGACTATATAAGGACCCACACTCCCCGAGCCGGGACGGACGTTTATCAGCTCTGCTACCGGTGTGACCTGCTCCCACCTTCCACCCCTGGCTCCTCCAGTGCTTTCTTTCCACACTTTCTTCGGCTCTCCGACATCTCTTTTCTCTCTTTCACCTAGTCCTAGCCACTAACCCATACGGTAATATCCAGGCTTGTTAACTGGACTTTTTGTATTAACAAAAAACAAAGAGATATAATATAATACAAAAAGTCCAGTTAACAAGCCTGGATATTACCGTATGGGTTAGTGGCTAGGACTAGGTGAAAGAGAGAAAAGAGATGTCGGAGAGCCGAAGAAAGTGTGGAAAGAAAGCACTGGAGGAGCCAGGGGTGGAAGGTGGGAGCAGGTCACACCGGTAGCAGAGCTGATAAACGTCCGTCCCGGCTCGGGGAGTGTGGGTCCTTATATAGTCCAGAGAAGGAGAGGGCCCACACACGCCTAGAAGGTTCTTGCAAAGTGCCGAGACGGGACGTCAGCCGGATTGTGCCTGCTACGAACGTATGAGAAGTTTCGAGAAGAGATCCTGAAGGCCGAAGAGAAGTTCAGGAGAGACGTAGTGGAGAGGCAGAGAAGTACTGATTCTGGAAGTTTGCCCCTCTTTGCGTTCCAGAGAGCGCCGATGTTGTTCCCATATGTGAGGGCGCGAGGGGCGAAAAGGGTAGAAAGAATGAGACCCAAGGATTCGAGATCGAAGATCCCAAGGTCCCATTGGCGGCAGTCGAGGGCCATAGAGGCGCCCTGCGACCACCACCCGATTCCCCATGGTGAGGCGTCGACGAAGAGTCCCGGAGGGGCCCCTTTAGGGGGGCGGAAGCGGGTCCACCGGCGGCCTACGTTTTAGACACGCAGCATAATTTGAATTTGACTGAAAAAAATTGCCATAGTCACACTGAAATCACTTGAACCTCATTTATTAAATGTCATGACATTAATCGGGTCAATCGCTGACAAGATAACAACAACACATGGGTAGTTTCGAGTAAAAACTCCAACTTATGTAATGAATTTTTGTTTTTCATCAAAACAAAATAAATAAATTGTCATTTAGAACAGTGTCAGGCCATTCAAGTGTTACTCCTGAATGTTTTTCTTATATACCGAGGCCCACTAGGCTATTTTATATTAATGTATCCACATATGAGAGTTTAATTTTTAAATTATATCCTACCTTCATCCTACTAGAGATAATCTTTCAATATGTTAAAAGGATTTCAGAAAAAAAATGCCAAGGTTTTATTGGAGTTAGATCACTACCAATACGATGAGAAAAAGGTAATAATAGTGCTATAATTTTTTTTTATCGAGGAAGAGCATGCAATAGAAATACTCTATTGCAAGATCACCCCCCAACCCTCCCTGTTCAGCACTACTCTCATTTTGGTTAACATGCAAAAAAACGCGAGTTATTACATTCAAGCACTGGCGATCATATTATGCCCTTGTTCTTTGACTATTTTCTCTGCGTGGCTCTCACTAATCTAGCGGATAAGGCGTTGGTCTTCTAACGTCTGAGTACCAGGTTCGATTCCCGGCAAGAGCTGACACAAAACTTAAGATCCGACACAAGCCATCACGCACATATCCAATCACAAGACCGTTTTCTTTCTTTGGCGCGTCCTCACTGTACAACACACCTCTTTCATCCGTCCAAGAACCTGACATATAAATCAGGTGACTTGTACGTCCTGGGCCATGAAAGATACCTGATCGTTGGTTGGTATTAAAAAGTACTACCCTATATCTTCCACCCCGACGAAACCTGGTGTCCTCCGACATTCCCAGCCTGTCATTATGATATTTATGTAAATTTCATTATCCAGTCGGGTGATCTCGTCTACGATTGAAAAGGGAAGGTTGGCATAACTTACTAACCATAGTTGCAATTTTGTAAAGCTCTGTTTAGGATGATGATTATGATGAATTGAACATCAAAGGTTAAAACAGGTAGAATAATACGTCTAATTATAAAAGCTTGTGATTCTTGATGCGAGAATGTTAAAGGAAATAAGTAGAAAAGTAAAATTACCCTTGCGACATCTTCATGCTTAAAATAGAAAGTATTTTATCAATTCATCTAACAAGTTTAAACTAATGGGCATGAAACCTTGAGAAACATGGAACGATTCTTTCTAGGAATAACTCACAGGGACCACTGAAATACGTTGAAAATAATAGGTGAGAGATATTGAAAAGGGTAAAAGGAATAAAAGTTCTGAAGTGGAAATTGGCAAGACATATTGCTAGGTGAACGGCCTAAATCCTTAATTGACACATATTGCTCATATTTTATTATTTGAATGGAATTTACTTTGAGGCTTAAAGAGGGAGGGTAAAAAACTGTACCTACCTCTGTTTAGTAGTTAAAAACGCGTAAGTCACTCTTAGCACTTCGCGAGGAAAATTAAACCAGTCCATCAAGGTTCTGGCTTAGAGGAGAGGTGTGTGTTCGAGTCCCCCGCAAAAGCCGATTTGTAAAACCTACACCTCGATGTAGACAACTTGTTATTACCTCAGCTAAATAACGTTTCTGTCACAACTAAAATTAAATTGCTCATTAATAATAAATTCGTAAAAGTAAATCAGCCGACCTCATCTTGTATAATTTTATATTCGCAATCTAACCCTTGGACTTGGACATAAGCAGTAAGAAATATATAGGATATTAAGTATGAGCTTTAGTGTTGAAAAGTTGAAAGGAAGATAGAAATAGTTTAGTAGTTAGGTCCCTAGTGAAAGGATATCTCTGTATTTCTCTATTGTTTTTTTTTGGGGGGGGGAGCTTCGAAGCCTTTAAAGTTGCATTACTTCCAGGCGTTTCTCGTTGATGGATCTTTTTTGCGTTTATATTCATTTATTTCCGTTGTCGTTGATCGGTCTTAATGTCGTAGTCGGTCCTTGTCGATATTCGTTTTTTTTCTTTATTCACTTGTGCATATATACACGTACTTACGATTGTACATGCATACATGTATAGTTTTCATCCTGATTCGGTCGTAGCGTTCAAGCCTTTTAAGTTGCTTTTTTTTTTACTTGTGTCATCTTCATTGTATTGTGGTGTTAATCAATGTTCAAATATTATTAGTCTTTTTTGTTGAACTATTCTGTGTGTTATCTAGTCGAGTATCTTGGGTTTTGATTGTCCTGAGCAGTAATTCAGCTGCTGGAAAGTCTACGTCTAGCCTGTGTTTGGTTTTGATTGGGGATCTCAACGTGACTTCATAAGAAGTCTGGTACTGTGCTCCTCTCTATCTTTCTTCCCATATTTTGTGTTCTCACTCCCAGGTCGTGGTTTATTGCTTTTAGGCCGACTTCTTGGTGGAGAGTTTGTTGACGTTTTCTATCTCTTATATTAGTGTTAGTTATGATTAATGTAGCTTTATTTTGGATTATTTTTGTTCATTGAGCCATGTTTTTGGTATCGCTACCAGTGACGTAGCAGGATACACAATTTTGGGCCGAATGTATGCTGAGTAAATCTTTTTCTTATTTTTCGAGCTTAAAACCTTAAACCTGAAGAATTCATACAGCTCTTTCTTGGATCGCGCTAAGATGTTGCTAAGTTGATGCGAGTATCCGTATTTGCTAATTTCTAGTCCTAGAACTTTGCCTGACTGTTTGTACATGTATCTTTCCCCATTAACTTGTATTGGAGTGGTCTTGTTCCTTTTTATCGGGATGATTGTGAATTTGTTTGGTTTTGTGGCAATCTTCCAGCAACGTTCGAATGCATTGATGTTTTCTATCTCCCACTCAGTCATCCTAGCCATAAATCTCTCGTTCTTGTAAGGGGACACAACTATCTGTGATACGTCGTCCGCGAACTGTATATATAGAGATTCTTCAAGCCTAGGGCTTGTAAGGTCTCTGGTGTAGATCGAATATAGTAGCGGGCTGAGGCATCCGCCTTGAGGGACACCCTCTTCTAGTACAAATACGGGCCCTTGGAGCTCTCCGATTGAGATGAAGGTTATTCGGTCCATGATGTAATCACAGATTATTTTCTCCAGTCTGGGGTTTAGTCCCAGTTGGAGTATTTTGTTCTGTAGGCTCCAGCGCCAGACTTTATCAAATGCTTTCCTTACATCCCTCAGCACTAGGTTAGCATATTTATTTTCCTCCTCTATCTTTGCCAGTTTCTCTGTGATCATTGCCAGTGCAGTATCCGCACCCCCCTCTGTCTCCTAAACCCATGCCGTTGTTGGTTGTGAAGTCCGTTGACATCGAAGTATGTTTGCACCCTGTTGGCAATGATCTTCTCCATAATCTTCCCTCTAAATTCGAGCAGAGAAATTGGTCTATAATCTGCTGGGGAGGTAGGCTTTTTTCCCGATTTTCAAGAAAAATATCATTTTTGATAGTTTCCATTAATCTGGGTAGTGCCCAGTGTTGAGAGCCACATTCATAATATTTAGCAATCTTTGGGTGATGTTAGGCAGGGCATTAGAGAAGTTTGCCTTTGTTAATCCGGTGATCCTGGCGCCCTCTGTTTAAAGTCCCTCAGAGTTTGACTTAGTTCCTGGTAGGTGATCGTTCTTCCGTATCCATCCATGGGTATCTCTTCCGTGGCGTTGTTAAAGGAATAGGTTCGGTCTATTTCTGCATTTAATTGGTCCATGATGTCAATGCCAAATTCCGTGTTGAAGTTCTCCTCTTTCTCTTGAGTAATCTTGAAGATGTTCTCCCATTAGCGTCTAAATACGGCTTCCAGTTGGTTGGGCTCGGTGATAAGTTCCCTTGTTTGGTCTTTTATTTTCATCTTTCCTCGTGGGGGTTTTCCCCGATACCTTTTTACTCTCTGCCAGAAGCTCCTGTAGTCCATCTCCTCATCGAGCTTTTCTATGAGTCGATCCCATATTTCCGACTGATGTTGTCTAATAAGCAGCTATAGGTTGTCGCGTGATTCCCGAAGAATCAGATGGAGCTCTCTACTGGGCTCCCATCTACTGATTTCCTCGACTGCTCTCCTATATATTTTTTGCATCTCTATTATCTCCTGGGACGGCTATTCTATCCGCTTCTAACATCTTTGTTGTTATACGGTTTAGTTCATCGTCTATTTCTTTTGGTGTCACTTCTTCCAATTATCCTGGTACATAGTCTTGGCATGCGGTACATTATGTTTCCCAGTCAGCACGCGCATAAGCTTTTCTTTCTTTAATTGGGATCTGGATGGGGCTGGTTGATACAGTAGTGGCTACCGCCTCATGGTCACTGGGAGTCACTGGTCCTTGTTAAAAGGGAATTGGGTGTTTGCCAGTATTATATCTGGCTTTGTGGCGCCTCTCGCAGAGTAGTAGGTCTGGAATTATGGACCTATGTGTACTGCAACATTTCTTTCCAGTAGCAGTTCCAGGTTTCTTCCGGCTGCGTTGGTGCTGGTGTACTCTAAGGCCACACACCTAGCGTTTAGGTTTCAGGCAAATAGTACCGATTTATTTTATGCAAATAGTCTCAAAAAGTTGTGGATTGGCAAGTAACCTCGTATGCTTCGTTTGTATGGCTGGTTGTGTGCACCTCGTATTGAAATATTTTGAAACTATTGTTGCTTGTATTAATCCCATGTTCGGATATTAAAATTAGATTTGGGTCTGCTTTCCGAATAATATTACCAAATACCGTGTTTTTCCTAGACTATCTGCTAACGTTTATGTATAGTATCCTCAAGTCTTTGTTTAAATTGTCTATATTTGTTTGTATTGTTGTCTTATTTGTTGTTGTACTTCTTTCTCTTGTAGGTCCCCTCTTTATCTGCTCTTAGGCCTCTCTCCTGTCCTGTTTTAAGGACAGCATTCTGTTGCGGCAGAGTCGGTCATTTTCCTTTTCTCTTGTTGTTGAATTCACTCTGGGTCACAGTGTGATAGATATCTGGGTTGCATTTCACTCTGCCTTGCTATAGAGCTTCTTCAACTTGATTTTCAGGCATCTGGTCTTCATAGTCCTATTTTATTCTGCCGTTTATGATTCCGTCGGTGATAGTATCTTCCAGGTGTCTGGGGGGGAAATGGAGTATTCTCGGTGGCGTAGAGTTTAAGGTTAAATGTTTTACGCATTGATCTCTTGTCTTTTTCTTGGGGTTGATGTTGGCTGTAAGATCGCTTTCGCTCCCTTGTCTTGTGCTCTTTGTTCTTTTCTGTGATTTGCGTTTGCTCGGTTAACATTTCTTTGTTCATGTTCTAAATCCTTTTTCTTAGCTTCTTCACTTTTTCTTCGGGTCTTTTGTGCAGCAAGCTTCGGGTCGCGATTGTTAGTCGCATTGGGTTGCTCTTTCGTTTGACTTTGAGAGGGATCTATAAATTTCATCTTTAAGACTTCCCCATACCGGGGATTGTCCAGAAACCACATTTGTGGCATGCCATTGTTCTTCAGCATCATGTTTAGTTCGGTTTTGAATGTTCCCGGCTTTGTTATATTCGCAATATGTGCATAATATATGCACGCCATAATCTGTGTTGAATTTTCATCTTTGAGTTGAAGGAAAGTTCTTTGTTTTGCTGCTTTCGAGATGGTAGCTTTTTCAACCTGGGCGTAGCTTTCCCTTTTCCTCTTCTCTTCTGATTGTTTCTTTTCCTAGTTCTTCTTCTTTATGATGTCTTTTTTAACTAGACAAGCCATTGCCAATGTTCGGTGATTACCACCGCAATTGATACATTTCTTGTATTCGCTCCCGCAGTTGCGCCAGTTGTGGTTGTCAGAACCGCATTCGGAGCAGCACTCTTTTTTTTCTGTGGTAATGCCCTTGTTGAGTGGTCTTCAAGGCGATAGGATTTGAAGCATATCTGCACCTCCATAAATTCCTCTCGTTCAATTTATTCGGGTGTTATTCTAACGTTGAACGTGTTGAGTCCGTTTTCTGTTGCCGCCTTTTGTGCCATTCTCGTATCTTTAAAGAAAATTTTGCATACGTAGGTGTATGACTTAAATTTTATTACTTCAATCACCGAGGCCCATTTATGGTTCTTTTCGATTTCTCTTTTTATTTCATAGGGTTCGTGCGAACCAACCCATAGATCCAGACGTGGGTATATAATATTCCTATGTGTAAGAATCTGTGTCAGGATTCTTGGAGAAAGGCCTATTTTCTTTAGCAGGTTCACTGCTTTTTAGGAAGTTAGTGTTTCCACGTCTGGTTCGTTTTGGCATATTGCCATGTATTCCTGAGGTGAGTCTATAATCCTTACTAATGCTATGTTTACTTCTTTATAAATGGTGGCAAAAACTTTCCCCCCCCCGTCAGGTTTATCCTAGGATAGGGAACGTAGGGGAATTCTAGTTGTTTACCTCATTTCGTTACCGTGTTAGCGTTATTATAAGGGGGTGCAGAGATTTGATTGATCACTTGTTTATATTGGAGCCAGCCTATCGGTTTTAATTAGTATATTAAATTATTGGGATATCTTTCTTTACTAGGGACCTTTGAGAGTAAGTGAGAGGTTAAGAATGTGCAGGAGAGCAAAGAATATTATATGTTCGTTCCACGTACCTTAATCCGGTTCCAGTCACTGTGGGTTGTTCATGCACTGTTCTTGTGGTCACTTTTTCTTGTTTAGACGGAATTACCACTAGGATGTTGTGGTACTTAGTTTTTACTGAGTTTTGGCCAATGCGCCAATTGGTTTAATCTCTCTATTAGTTTTCCACTGAGTTTCGGGCTAAATCACGAATTTATTCAATCATTTAATTATTCTGCACTTAATATTGTTTATGCACTTACGAGTTCATTTATACAAATTTAGACCAGATTCAGCACGAATGTCTTCTGGATTATACTGTACGTTCAGCACTGTTTAGCACTTTTCACTCGCTTTTTATTTTATTTATTTATTTTTCTTATTTATATATATATATATATATATATAATTGTTGCGTGTTTAGAGTGATGTTAAGCAAGGAGGGTTTCTGAATTGCACTGATACGCACTGTTTGTCACTTGGCATTCGCTTTTATTTTGTTTTATATAATTGTAGTATGTAATTGACACTAAGTCACTTTACGTTTGGTTTTATTCCTCGTAACACTCGGAAAAAAAGGGAGTCTTTCAAAGTCAGAACTCTGATTTCCTGAGGTTCTGCAAAAATATGTTTTGCTTTTCCGTACCTCCTTCTACGATTGCGAGTACGAGTTCATGAGTGAGGAGTATAGCTGGAAAATAATGCAGTCATCTTTGTGTGATGGTAAACCAAAGTTTATTAACTTTCTTTTTGAACATTAAATTAGACTAAACATACTCAAATACCTAATCACCCCTAACATTTTATATAGTTGTTCGGAGAATAAAAATAACTAATATTAACATTAAAAACAAATTCGCAAGCGTAACTAAAGCATTTCAAGTTGTTGTAGTGGAAAAATACTTGTGTTGCAGAATCTGGTTGAAATATTGCCTTTCTGTGACTTTATAAGTGAACACCACGAGTGTCAGCATTGACTGGGAAGCAGATAGAACAACCACACTTCCATAGTCGGGGGCACCGTCACGTACTCGTAACTTCTTTTGTCCTAGTGCTCTACCTCGCTATCATTCATTGCCTCTGCTTGTCGCCAATAGAAGTTAATTGCTTATGTTAGGAGGCTCACAACTTTCGACGATCAAGTTAGGGTTGTGTTTGTGATTTGCCATGACAATTGGGTGTGTACAATGCAATATTTTTATAGTTTATTTTTTATCTGAATTTATGATTCAATTTATAGATATTTAAAGGTGCTTATAAAATATCCGGTATTTATGAGTATAACTCTTGAACTTATATAAAATGCTAAACTCTTATTTTCCATCTGTTTTTTAATCATTTTCGCTTTTACCCCTCACATGATATGAAATAGGAAACGGACATACAAGTAAGAGTTTCTCAATTTTAGTTTCAAAGAAATAGAGAACAAAGGAAAAATTAAACCAAAGTATTATCACTTGAAAATGTAGTGATATATCTTGAAATATCCTGTAATCTCTAAAAACATAAATTCACATTTTTTCAATCCCATTTTAAACAGATACAATTTTCTTTTCCTATCTATCTTTTAAATATCTATACTTTTTCCTATAATCTGGCAGAATCTTCCTCGTCGGCCGTCCTTTTCAAGGCGAGTACATTTCATTCCTGCCTGGCACCCGAATCAAAAGGATTTTTTTTTTAACACTGTTAATTCGTATATTTCCCTTTCCAGACCACTTTAGCATCAGCCTATACTGCATTATACATATCATTTACATCATTCCAGATTCCTAACATTATTACAAATACTTACACAAAGTTACATATGTCAATTATTGCTCCACTCACGCGCTACTTTGTGAGATTCTCTCATATATATATATATATATATATATATATATATATATATATATATATATATATATATATATATATATATATATATATATATATATATATATATATAGCGTGGTATTGCAAGGACTGAGTGGTGGTGTACGTACGTATAGGTTTGTTAAGTACTTCAAAAAACTCCTTGATTAAGCTTTCTCTAAGAGTGCTATATTTTTATTATTGTTACGTTATTTTGATCTTCGAAGATTTCTAGTACAATGCTCAGCGTTGCGAGGATTGAATTAAATACTTCTAAGAAAATATCCCTTTATTTAAAACACGAACCAAAATGAAATCTAACAAAACAAACCACACAGTTATTAATTAAACGAGTTTAAGTGAGACTTACTAAATTACACAAATGAATATACAGTAATGGTTGACTCAAAGCTCACTTTAATTTTGAACGCTAATTGACCTACAAAAAAAAATAATGGAATTTATTTACCTTTAAATAAACAACCACAAGGGAATCTGGTTGGAGACTGAACTTGGCCTCAATTTTTAGTTAGGCACAAGAATGTATTTTGCGGGCAGTAGCGTGGACGTATTCACAAACCTTCCAGATGTTTGTCTGGTGCGGGAATTGGATTAAAAAACCACAGATGAATTCGTTACGGTCGACGTATGGTGTTATGAACGTTGTCTTGGGAAGATGATTTCACCAATGGGACGGGGAAAGTATGCTTCTTCCAATCTTCTGATTAATCTTGGAATAATTCGCACTGACGAGCGATCAGCAAACGAGTAAATCATTTGACGGATGGGGAGTGTTTGAGAAAGTTCACTTTGGGATATTCCTCAATGGCGATGACTATCCCTGGGTTTTTGTTGTAAACCGGGAGGTTTCTCTGACGAGAGCTAGTTGAACTTGTTCCTCAATACAAGTTAACTTAAATTTGAGTGTGACCACCAGGAACTGGCTCAGCCTGAGCTTCTTCTGTGTCCCTTTCGTTGGTTGCCGTGCATCTAGCTGGACTTCGTTGTCTGGATGACGAACTCGATCTCCCTGCTCTTCGGCAGTTATCGGCATATATACTTCACCACCCCCACTGGGGGTAGGAAAAGGAGGGGGGATAAGGTCTTCGGAATTAGGACTCCTTCTCTAACGGTTCTTCTCAGAGCGTCTTTCACTTAGCCCTAAAGGCACTTCCTGGCCTTTGCTCAACTCTCCTCTAATTATATCAATCAAGTGAAATTAAATACCGACTCTTAAGGGAAATATTGCGAGTTTAACCAATGTTGGGCTCGCTGGATCCGAAATGTGATGATTAGTGCATTGTGTGGTTGGGTGAAGGCCTTTTCTGGTGATCCTTGAGGCGAGGGGAAAGAGAGTGGGGGGGTAAGTAGTAGGGTTACGCTGCCAAAATGCTAGGAAGTTGCAGTTACCGAACAGGGCCTCAGTTTTGAGAGTGGGATATTGATTTCCCTACAATATATATATATATATATATATATATATATATATATATATTTGTTATCACCATACTTTCCCACTATACTTTCGTATCCCTCATTAGTCATTATAATTAATTAATAGCTAACTTAATCTTCAAACAAATATCCCGATTGTAATTATATTTTTTCTCATTTTAATTTTTTAATTGTTAGCAATTTCAAATATAATACATCAATCTTGAATTCAAATGTTGAATTAAATACAATGTTGTGTTAGATACAACACCTTTCCTCTACAAATGTACTGATCTCAGCGTCTTTAGAAAAAGTCAACTGAAGAAACACTCGGACAGTCTGCACTCAGATCTGTCTTCCAAACCGCGAAAATATTTTAGGAATTTTGAAAGGTCTGGCAAACGGCAAACATTGGACAGTAACTTGAGAGGTACATTTGATCAAACTTCTGTATCAAGAGCTAGCTTTGAAGTGGCCTAGTTGATTCCTCAAAACTAGAAACCACATACCATTGGTCAGGATTGGTTAAACCTGCAGCTGTGAAAATGGCAGAGATCATGTTTGGTCATAAACAAGCCATGAAACTGAATTTGTGCCCTTGTCTGTAAAATTTGTAAAAGAGAGAATTTCCATCCTAGCAAATAGATGTGAGGGAACAAGTGATTTCCCCAATAAAATAGCAAACAATTTTGTATTCAGCTTGATCAGACTACAGTAGCAATTCGCAGCTGATGGTGTATATTCGATGCAAAAGTTCCGATACAATTTAAGGGGAAATCTGGTTTTGTTCACATCTCGAGTTGAGAGCTCGTGGTATTGTGTATTCAACAAGATTAATGAATTCTTCAAAACATTAAATACTATTTTAAAATGGGAATATTGCATTGCTGTATGTATCTTCGATGAAGCTCCAGCCATGTTAGATCATGTCAGTGGGTTTTCGCCTTTGGTCAGAGAAGAGAAATCAATAAATTAAAATGACTCAGTGTAGGTTCCAAGGCCAAGCATCGGTTGTGAAGCAGTTGCAACCTGCACTGGAAGACGCCATGCATGATGCCATCAAGATTGAAAATGTTCTAAACATGCGGCTTTTTTGTGAATTATGTGATAATGGAGAGTCTGAATCTGAACTTGAATTTTTTTCGCTTGATTGAAGTAAGACCTCGCAAATAAGTCAACAAACTCCTCTTAGATTACATAGCTCACATATTTAGATATCTTTGGTTGTGGGAATCCATTGAACAAAAATTTTCAAGAGGAAAATATAAATGTTATTGGAGCCCGATAAAATATTTCAGCGTTTTGGACCAAAGCTTCATATTGGAGACAGAAAGCAGAACAAAACAAAATAGAGTCTTTTCCACAATTATCTGTGGTTTTGGAAGGTTGTGAAGATCTTTCCTTTGATAATATCAAATGTACAGTTAGGTATATGACATTATATCAAAGTCAGAGAGCATTTTTCTGATTACTTTTAGATCTCAATTCACATACTATCATTTTGATTGTAAATTTTTTCAACTGTGAATTGCTGATGTGCCAAAAGAGCCTGGAGGATTTGTAGAGGCACTTCTTGAATTTCGCTCCAATAATGAAGTACGCATTGTATAGGCTTTCTGAATTGCAAATGAGGAACTTGAATGTTTTGTATATCCGAATTCTGTGGACTTCATGTCTTCGGGGGTAATTTTGCTTTACGGAAATAGTTTTAAGGTAATACCCCTAAAAGTTCGCCGATCTTTGATATAAAAGAACGTGCCTTAGATTATTAGTGTGACACAATTAAGGTCACTGTGAACCTCGTTTACGATGTTTGAAAATTACATTTAACACACAGTATAAGTGACCATGCAAAGTTGTCAAATCCAAAACAGAGAATTGGAAGAAAAGGCGACAAAAAAATTATCGGCTGAAAATGTCTCCAATGTGACGTCATCATAATTAAGGCATAGAAAAATATGAAAATTAAAAATAATTATGATATTAATAACACATATTCTATAACTTAGGCATTAATTTTAATTTCAACATTTCAAGAGATGAATTCATTTTTAATGTTAAACGCGAGTCTTGTCTTTAGGATTAAAATTTATATTCCCTGTTTATAAATTATACTTTTCCAGTTATTTGATACATTTTGCACTTTTCTCCGCCAACTTAATCTTCTTCTCATGTTAAAATCAGCCTCAAACTTCATGGATGAAATTAATTATTTACCCAACCGATTTTATTCCAAGTAAAACAGTTTTAAAGTTTTCTGCCCTGTATTTGATTTTCAAATCGTGTCAGATTTTCGTAAAGGTCGTTCAATCGTTATTTGCAAATCTGATAAAGTTAAAGGTGCAGTCATTTTAAATCGGGCTGATTATATCTCTAAAATTCAAACTATCCTTTCTGATGCCTCTAAAATTGATTTATTCAAGACCGATCCTTTCAAATCTATTCTAAAAAAATAAGACAAGATAAACAACTTTTTGCGTTCTTTAAAGAAAGGTAATATTCTTTGTAACGTTTACAATAAAATTATTGCCTCAGGAAATTTCCCTGGAAGTATTTATGACCTTCCGAAAATCCACAAGGTTGGGAATACCCCTCAGTCCAGTTCCGTCTGCCATCAATACTCCCAGTTTTAACCTAGCTACGTTTTTAGTCCCTTTCATTGACCTGCTCATTTACAATAAATTAACTCTGCAATACTCATTTGAAATTTGTTAATTACGTTTCTTAACTCAATTTTAATAACGCGTTTATGACTTGTATTGATGTTGAGTCATTATTTACAAATGTACCTGTCCTAGAAACTTGTAATTTTATATCAGATACCCTTTATCAATCCAAAGATAATACTTGTGGTTTGACCAAGTCTTTCTTCTTAACTCTTTTAAAGTTAGCTGTGGAAAACACCGTATTTTTCTTCAATGAAATTTTTTATGTTCAACACGAAAGTATGGCCGTGGATTCGCCATTGGGTCAAGGTTTGCCAAAAGTTTTCTATGTGACCACGAGAAGAAAATGGTTAAGGAATTGTCCAAGAGAACTCAAATGTTGGTGTTTAAAAGATACATTGATGATGATTTTTTTCTTATCTTAGAGCACAAAGACCAAACACGTTTAAATTAGCTTACATTATGTAACAAAATTTCCCTTTTTCTTGTTCCTGGGTGAAAAGTGTTATTTTCCAGTTGTTCGTAACTAAAGTAAAAAAAAAGCAATTTCACAGAAGATAAATGGCATCAAGAGGTCATTTTTCCAGATGCATTCTGTTATACGAGGGGCGGTCAATAGGTTTTGCGAATCGGTAGGGCAAAACAGAGGAAGGGGGATGGCTGTTTGTGGGGTTGTTAGGACAAGTTAGGACCTGCAGCCGCACGCTCCTGCATCGTCTATTTAAGAAGCAGTAGCTGATCGCAGATTGTGAGTCACAAATTTTTCAACAATGGAGAAGGTTGAGCACCACGCAGTGATCAAATTTTTAAACAAGGAATGCCAGAATGCAAAAGAGATCCATGAACGCATAGTTGCAGTGTACACCCGAGACCGCCTCTTCCTATGCAACCATTGCTCGCTGGAATAGGGAGTTCTGCCAAGGTCGTGAGTCCCTTGAAGATGACCCCCGTCCAACGAGCCCGTCAGACGTGACCAATGAGGACAATGTGGCCCGTGTGCAGAGGATGATCCTTGAAAATCGACGGATGAAGGTCGAAGAAATCGAGCGAGAACTTGGAATATCACATGGAAGTGTTATCAACATCAGTCCAGATCTGGCCCCTAGCGACTACTTTTTATTCCGCCAGCTCAAGGCTGCACTGCGTGGACGCCGGTTTGTGCACGTTGAAGATGTCCAGCTCACCCTCTAGGAGTGGATTGAACAGCATTCGGGAGATTTCTGGTTGTCGATAATTCGAAGCCTCAGGGACAAGTGGCGCAAGTGCATTGAAGTCGAGGGTAGTTATATTGAAAAATAATAAAACACTTTTCCTCATATCTCGTTTTTTTATATCCGAATTGCCAAACATATTGATCGCCCCTAGTATCTGCTGGCAGTTCATCAAAATAAGAATAAAAATACTCTTTGTGACAGCATCTATGAGAATGTATAAAGCTTACAAGGCATACTCTAACATGCCAGTTGAGGAACAAGACCACCCTGGGATCCTCATTTTGCTTGTGGGCACTGCAAGAAAACTGTTTGTCGTAAATAGTAAAACATTAAATGTAGCAAGTACTTAAGCTCTAATGTTTATTTGTCGGGATAGTTAAAAGGAAAAGAAGAGCCATAAAATTAGCCATTCCAGGGATTTGGCGTGAACTCACTGACCACTCTAGCAACTGATGCTTCTACATGGTGGACTCTTCCAAACGTTGAGGTGGCAAAAATGCACCTGCTTTTTCCTCTATTGCATCCTCTATTGCACCATTTTCATACAGTTCTGATCTTCCTGTACCTACTCCTCCACATAAGAATAAGTCCCCCTTAGAAGAAAGCAACAATTCAAAAGTTGAAATGATCAGTGAAGATGTAGACTACAGAGATATGGCTATTGAGTGGAATCCATACTATCAAAATCAAAGCGACATCAATGATATTGCCAGAGGTCTTGACTTGTCAAAGTCAAATGCTGAGCTTTTGATTTCGAGGCTCAAAGAGTGGGATTTGCTTGATGAAAAGTGACAAGCCAAAGGAAATGTCATTAATATTTCTCAAGATTATTTACTTATCAAGCTTGGCTATGCTACTGCAATGATTTATTTGGTATGTTTGATGCTAGTGAAATTACATGTAATCCATATGAGTGGAGGCTTTTCATTGATAGCTGCTCAAGAGGCATTAGAGTTGTACTTCTCCACAATTGGAATAAGCATCCATTGATTCCTTTAGCTAATTCAGTATATCTCTAGGAGGACTAGAAACAGTGTCAAGTTCCTACTACAAGCTTTGAATTATAAGGAGTACGGCTGGGGAGTGATTGGATACTTCAAAATGGTAGCATTTTTGATGCGTTTCTAGGAAGGTTTTACCAAGTTTCCATATTATAACCGTCTTTAAGACAGTATGGATACCATAACCCATTACCGGAAGAAGCAATGGCCACAGAGGACTGAGTTCTCTGTTGGGGGGGGGGGGCATAATAGCAAGCGCAAGCAATTGATAGATCCTTAAAAGGTGTTGTTCTCCCATAGCATTTAAAACCTGGTCTCATCAAGCAGTTTGCTATAGTTCTTAACAAAGAGTCTGCGGCCTTCAAGTACCTTCAAAATTTATTTCCCAAACTTTCTGAGGCAAGTGTCTTTGTCAGACCACAAATTAAGAAAATCATAGTGCTACGAATTCGCCGAAAAACTTACCTGGAGGAGTTTAAGATGCATTTTTGTTTAGGGGATACAAAGCAAAAATGGCTGGTGACGTCACCTGCCAGAAAGGTCGACTGGCCACTGTGACTCGATAATAATATTCTGCCAAGCTGCTTCTGGACTTGGTTCAGCAAATTTATAAAACAAATCAGAAATTTCTATCTTTTAAAATAATAATATTTTGCTGCTACTTTACTTTTCATTTTCACTAAATCAGGTTCAAATCAAGTTCAAATCAAGTTAAGGTTAGGTTAGTTAATATAACCCCAAAAGTACCAAAATGGTGAATTTTGTCTTTATAAGAAAAACGCATTTTTAAGGTATTCGTTCACACTCGTGGATCACATGGCTGTATCACAGGCAGCCACCCTGGTGACGTTACCAGTCATTTTGTGTTTGTGTCTCCTAAACAAAAAAGCGCCGAGTTTTGTTTCGGTATGTTACAAAAAATAAGGAATATAAATATATTTGTTAATGTATATATATATATATATATATATATATATATATATATATATATATATATATATATATATATATATATATATATATATATATATATAAGGCAAGCGACCGTTGGAAGTGAGCGTGGGACAAACAATGTACGAACACGCGAAAGGTCAGAAGCACCTGTGTCAATAAGGCAACACGTAAACAAACATTTCGCGTCTCAGAATAGATTTATCGAAAGACGGGAGTCTACTAAGTACCTGGCTAAACATACCCGTTGACCAAAAGGAATTGTATCACAAAGCTGTGACAATCGTATCCTGTTATATTGATAAAACTTGAGATATGCAAGTAATTCGACTTACACAGCTTTCGTTAGCTCCGCCTTTGGGATTGGGAACAAGCATATATAGAGTCGGAGCAACTCAGTTAAAATATTTTTTTGTATTATTAAGATTATTAGATTACTGTCGTTAAGAAGATTATCTCGTTCACGTTTCCCCTTTTTCAATTCACCAAGGCTTGTCGCTGCAGAATTTAATCTTCGCGTTGAATATATATAGTCTGCTAGTCTCGCATGCAACGTATCTTCGTGACGTGCCGCTTGCTCCGTTAATAGGCCAATATTAGAATAAAATATATTTTTGCAACGTCCTTCTTTAACTCGATTT
Organism: Ceratothoa steindachneri; assembly: GCA_963969495.1. Lineage (NCBI taxonomy): Eukaryota > Metazoa > Arthropoda > Malacostraca > Isopoda > Cymothoidae > Ceratothoa > Ceratothoa steindachneri. The sequence continues at coordinate 157,913,043 of OZ018324.1, read as the reverse complement.
ACCCTGAAACCTTCGATAAGCCCAACCAAAATAAGAACAAAGACTGAATAAAAGACCTTTCGAGTCAGATACTTAACTCACCTTTCTCTAAACCGGTACCAAGAAATACCGCTATAAATTGGTATTTATTCTGCCCCCCCCCTTCCATATGCTTCAATCAAGATATACTGAAATTTGAACATAGATACCAAGGAATATACAATTAAAACATAATGAGAGACTACGTCTGGGAGATTGTACGGGAAAGTGAGTTACATTACAAACTGAAATACAGCTAACTTCTAACTATTTTAGTTGTTTATATATCATATTTCTTATGAAAGTTTCAATAAAATTGTATAAATTTAACTGGTTTTTTTTTAGCTCTACAATGAATAGAACAAACAAAATTTAACAGTTTTAGTAAGTATTCCCCGATTCTAGCTAGCCCCAAAAGCAAAGTTGAAAACAAAGAATGGCTATTTCCTATTGTTTTGCAATAAACGTTAGCAAATAACACCTACTGGCCACGAACAAAAAATGTGTTACATAGTGAATTATTAAATAATTTCAATATTTTGGCTGATTTAATAAATATTTTTTTTACTATACATGGAAGTTTGTAGTTAGTAAGATTTTTATAGGTACGGTAATCTACAGGCCATTGAGTGAATTTCGTTTGCATCTACAAATCAACCCTGCGTACCCATAATACTCCTACTATATATATATATATATATATATATATATATATATATATATATATATATATATATATATATATATATATATATATATATATATATATATATATATATATGTATATATATATATATATATATATATATATATATATATATATATATATATATATATATATATATGCGGTTAAAAGGCTATTTTTTGGCAAACCAGTCTTCCTCAAAGCCTTCGGAAGGAGCTCTTCTCACATACACGAAAAGGTAGCACTTAAAATAGGCGTTCTCTGAGAGAACGCCTATATTAAGTGCTATTGCTCTAGGAGAGCAATAGGCATGTAGCTGTTTGGTTGTTTGGGGGACTTTGTGTTTGTGATAGAACGGGTTGAGGCCGCATTAATTTCAACCACTATAACATGTTATTTAAAACCACGATGCTACCCACGTGCATCTTCACTTTGAAGCCTGGGGCCTTATCGCAGCCACCTGAGTCAATGTTTAAACAAGGAGGTTTATCTTCCCCCGTTCGCCCCATGCGTCGACCTCGCCTGATTGAGTTAGGCTTATGGGCAGATAAGGCATTGTTCCCAGGCTCGGATGTGCATTCCCTCGAAGCTCCCACTACATTGTCCCCCCACGCCAAGGAGATGTCCCAGCTATTTATTCGGAAACTTTTCCACTAAGATCAGATTGGAGATCCAGATTTTCGTCGCGAAACATCACTACGACCCGCTCTCACCTTGTGCGCCAAGGGACATCGACCTCAAAATTCACCATCACTTGTCCAGAAGAAGGACAATATCCCTTGAGTGCGAAGGTTCGAGCCATTCGTGACGCCAAGTCCACAAGGATTCCCCTGTTGTTGAGAAAGAGAACAACTTCAGAACAGCCATTGTTCTTTTGAGCTCGTTGACAAGAAACGGTCCCCCCCCCCTGTTGTTCAGAAGAGAACAACGTAGAACAGCCATTGTTCTTTTGAGCCCGTTCGCCAAGAAACGGTTCTCACCCTTTCCCCTTGTTGTTCAGGAGAGAACAACATTAGAACAGCCATTGTTTTCGAGCCCGTAGACAAGAGACGGTTCTCACCCTCCCTGTTGTTCAGAAGAGAACAATGTAAAACAGCCATTGTTCTTCAAGCCATTCGTCAAGAAACGGTTCTGATTCCCAAGACGCCACGTCAGGATCATTTAATTCCCCCCTCCCCCTTCGGCTGGAACTCGCCAGTAGACCGAAAATTCCTTCACGTCGCCTTCCTCTGCACAACAAGTATAATTACGTAAGCCGAACGTTACCTTTGAGTATTTGGTCCTTTTGTCAACTCTCTCCTGTGCTTTAAATGGTTTAGCAAACCATCCCCTCCCTTTAACTTTATATTTTTTTTACCTTTTTAAATCTTTTAATCCTCGGATTAGCTCGATTCCCCACGACCCTTTCCATTCTCTGTTTATGTCAATATTTTCCGTTTTGTGGGTTGCTGATAGTTATTATTAATAAAACTATTTTATTAATGATAGCAATATTATTATCCTTCAGCTCAGTTCCACTTCTTAAGCATATCGAAGATACATAATATCGGCAAGCCAGACATCCACGCACTCTAAAGATAATTAAAGAAGTTCCCTCAACGAATAGTTATATATGGAATATCGTCGAGAGTCCATTTTACGACATATATATATATATATATATATATATATATATATATATATATATATATATATATATATATATATATATATACTATTTAAATTTGGTATCAAGTGTGTAAGGTTTAACGCTATATCTTTGCAAACACTGGTCTCAGTCAAGTAAAGCATAGTGTTATTCGTTATAATAATAGAGTATAGTAGTTCCCTTTTGTTTTAACGATTGCTATCCCCTTTTTAAAAAACTTAAGAAGCTGGAGTAGCTCAAGGAACTGTTATAATAATTTGTTTGTGTTTTTTTTGTGTGTGATTTTAGTCAGTGGTTATTTAGATCGAGAAACCAAGTGCGAATAGGTCAGTGCCCATACTTAGGTAGGCTAATTCTATAGAGGCATAATTCTTGTTGCAAGGAATTTTAGTTGGTTGACTAGTGCGCCCCCAAGTGCAAAGATGACTCCGTTCGAAATCTTTAAAGCGCAAGGAGAGTCCTTGAGACTTTCCGGAAAAGAACTAATTGAGTACGTTCAAGAGGAGCAAAGAACAGAAAGAGAAAGAGAAGAAAAAGAAAGAGAAAGAGAAAGAGAAATCCAACGAGAAGAAAGAGAAAGAGAAATCCAACGAGAAGAAAGAGAAAGAGAAATCCAACGAGAAAAAAGAGAAAGAGAAATCCAACGAGAAGAAAGAGAAAGGGAGGAACGGGGAAGACAAGCTGAGCTTCACCATAAGATTGAATTAGCTCGTGTTGAAGAAGAAATAGTCATCCAGTTCACGTTCTGAAGCCCCCCTCCCCCAATCTCTTACTAAAGCTCCCTAATTTCAAGGACGGAGAGGATTTCGGAGCATTTTTAGCCCACTTCGAAAAGATCCTCGAAATCAATAACATGGATCTGGAGGCTGAAGGTGTAGTCAGATTACTTCCCTTGTTAAATTGTAAATTGCGCGAAATTTTTATATCTTTACCATCTGAGTGTACAATTAACTACAGCACCTTAAAAGCTGAGTTATTGGCCGCTCATAATATGACTCCCGATTTCTACCGACAAGAATTTCGAGGAGGTCGTATTAAACCCGGACAGACATTCCGTCAATTCGGATACATTCTTCAGAGGAATTTTAAATTTTGGTTAGAATCCTCAAAGGTTGATCCGAACTACGACTCCTTATCAGACTTCGTTTTGCGGGATCAATTTTTTACGTCTCTCCCGACGGAGATCCGCGCGTTCGTCAAGGATCGTCGGTGCCAGACCTTTAAAGAATGTACCGAAGAAGCGGATGTCTATGCCGCAAGCCATAATTTATACCAAAAGGAGAATCGAACTTCTCACCAATCCCCCTACCAGGAAAGAAGGAAGGATTCGCGCCCCTTCGCAGGAAAGCCGACGAAGTTTCCGAGCCCCGTAAAACCCCGAAACTTCTTTGCCCAAAACCAACAACGGGACTTCAAACCTCCCGTTAAGATTTCTCCTCCATCTCTCTTCCCGAAGCGACCAATCATATGCTTCACCTGTGGTGTAGAAAACCACATGAGCTGGAATTGCCCCCAAAATTCTAGGCTTAAAAGCGGACCAGCCCACCAAGTTTACCAGATTAATGCCACCCCGGCTCCCCCGGTGGTGCAGACCCAAGCAGCAACTTCTCCCCCTCCGTCAGGCCACCAGGTAAATTTTATTTTTGATAAAAGTTCATCGGAAACTTTGGAATTTGAGGAGGGCAGCGTGAACGGCTCCGAGTGTCGACTCTCGTCAGGGACACAGGATGTACGTGTTTCATCGTGTCCGACGTACTCCTCCCCCCAGTGGACCCTAACCACGTAAAATTTGTGGTGTTACATGACTACCTTGGTCGGGCGAACCAATTCCCCGTCTTTAGATGTTACCTGCAGTGTCAGTATTATGATGGCTGGGCTGAAGTCATTTCAGCACCCATACAATTCTGTTCCGTACTTATAGGACAGAGCCCCCAAGTAAGTTCCGACCCTGAGTCCCAGGCCACCCTTCTTCGAGGCCGAGCTAAGAAAGAAGCCCAGGAGCCCGTCCCCATCAGAACCCCGATACCGTCCGATTTCTTGGACACCCTTAACCAGGACTTTAGGACGGCACCAAAGGAGTGTGAATTACTAACACCCTTAGGTGATAAGGCCCAAGACAAGGACACGGAGACTGTCCGTGGACCCCAAGAAAAAAAGTACCCCCAACGCGCCCATGGAGATACGTTCGTAGCACTGGACGAAACATCGGCGCTTGAAGAAGATTACCCCGCGGAGTCCCTTAATGTAATACAGATAGTGTGCATCCAACCTGATGCCGATTACTCTCCTCCTTCCCTACCAGGCGAGTCTTTTGAACCCTCTGACCTGGATATTGACGCGCAGCTGACACCACATCAAAAGAGTCAGCTACAAGAACTATTTGAATGGAGTCACCATTTAACCACCCTATTAGCTCTTTTCGAGCGACTGCGCGAAAATGGCATCACTATTTACCTTTTTAAATCTTTTAATCCTCGGATTAGCTCGATTCCCCACGACCCTTTCCATTCTCTGTTGATGTCAATATTTTCCGTTTTGTGGGTTGTTGATAGTTATTATTAATAAAACTCTATTTTATTAATGATAGCAATATTATTATCCTTGAGCTCAGTTCCACTTCTTAAGCATATCGAAGATACATAATATCGGCCAGCCAGACATCCACGCACTCTAAAGATAATTAAAGAAGTTCCCTCAACGAATAGTTATATATGGTATATCGTCGAGAGTCCATTCTACGACAGTGTTGTTTATGGAGTAGAATGTCGTGTGAGGCCTTGAATATTTTCAGAAAATACCCAGAGGCTAGATATGCATTGTAGAAGTGTGTCAATGTTCGGTAGATCGTGCTTGGAAGACCGGAGGGATCGGGGGTACGTTTACGTGTGGCTTTGACGTAGTGTTTTGTTTCCTCGATAGTGACTGGGGTGCTTAATGTGGTTGAGTTGTAGAGCACTTCCATTTTGATCAGGGCGGGGGGGTCGGGAGATAAGTGTCCTACTTCTTTTTTAACTGATCTGAAGGACCTTATCAGGGTGAAAGGTGCTCAAATCGAACTTTTTAGAGCTCTACTCACTGAGATTTTCATGAGAGGAGTCTCCGAGGGACTCAGGCCACTAATCCTAAGCTCGAGCCCCTCGAGCATTGAGGAGGTTGCTGCAGCCGCAGACAACTTATATAAGTCATTACGTGAATTGGAGCAACGGCCAAACTCACGGCGCATTTAACAATCCTTCAATTTTGCAGGTTCGAGGCACGTCGAGCTCCTCTGACGATCAAGGGTTCAATCTTCTTTATCGAGGGACCTTGAAGCTTCAATACGGAGGATGGAAGCCGACATCCAGCGGCTAAAGCTGCATCGGGAATCACAGAACGAGCACGGACATGGGTTTGGCAATCGAAGGTGCAGGTCCCGCACTGGTTCACGAAAGAGAAACCAACGAAGGCATCCCGATGCAAGAGGTGAAAGACACCTTTATTTTCAACCTCATTCTTCCAATTATTCCCACCATCTTCCACACCATCAGGGCTTAAGCTGGTATCATCAAAGGTTTGGGCACAACGCTGTACACTGTACACAGCTTTGAAGCCACCGTTATGCTTCTTCACATACTGCGCCAAGTAGTCTCCCGAAGCATAACGTTTCCTTTTCCTCTCATTAAACTCATTGATGCTGGTACCACAACAAATATGGTACACAAGCTCTAAAATGCTTTCAACCGTGCACATATTTGGAACCAGTAACTTCTTGAAATCTCAAACCCTCCAGTTTCCTCACTTCAACCACTTTCTCCAAATCCTCAAGTTTCAATTTCCCAACCTTCAAATTCTTGCATTCTTCTCACTTCAGCCTCTCAATCACATCCTTCAAAGTAACATATCAAGGGATTAACAATAAACGATAAAAGGGTCAACATCTACCACCTGCACCTCACTCCACTTATTCAGTTAGGTCCTCACTTTTGCATTTTGACCCACACTCAATCCTCACTTCATATCGCATCAATTCGCCCGCACTCACATAGTTTTCTGGCAACACGCCATCAATTCTCTCGCACTCACATAGTGCTCTGGCAACACGCCATCAAACCGCTTACAACATGCCATTACGTCACTCACACACAGCTATGACAACACGTCATCAGTTCTCGCACTCACATAGTGCTCTGGCAACACGCCATCAAACCGCTTATACCGAAAATGTTCCTCTAGAACCATTATCACCTCATTCTCGTCCTACTATACCCCTTCATGGTACAGCAATCCCCCAAAACAACCTCAACTCCACCCATTTAGCCACCACTGCTACTCCAACTCCACCTTCCGTTTTGCTGCCTCCTCCTCCTTTGTTGCAGGAACCCTAGTCGTCAGAAGTGGTCAGTCAGGAGCAGATCTCTCCCCGACTGGTCACTCCGTCAGCGGACAACGGGACTCAAGACTCCCACATCCCTCTTGACGCCATCTCGGAAGGGACCAGCAAGCGGATCACCTTCGCTCCATCAACCTTCTCTCGTGCCAAATCTGTGTCGCCGTACCCGCAGCCAAACCAATGGTACTGTCATCACATGCTCTGGTCGCGTCGTCAGGAGGCCTCGTCGGTACTAGGACTTGTAATCTCAAAATAAAAAAGGGAAGGGGAACCTTCTTAGGGGGAGAATGTTATAGCAATTCCCTCTGGACATTCCTAGAAAAAAAATCCTCCTGGGAAACCTAAAATATATATATTATCATTTATTATGTATAAAATTCAAATCATTCAATTCTTTTTACTTAACTTTTCTCAATTAAATCATTCATGCAAATTATGTACAACTTAATAATTCATTCATTTATTTATATTAACTTTTTGTCAATATAATCATTCAATGAATTTATCCATAACTTTTTGCAATTCAATTATTTTATGTAACGTTAAATAATTCAAATATCCTGTGAAGAAATACTAATTTCATTTAATGTACTACTGGTTCAAATAACATCTCTTAGAATTTCACATACATACAAAGATACGCATTTCACCACTTTTGAAATAACACGAATTCTCTCTCTCATTTGTGTTCGTGTCACAATCCATTCAGGTTCAACTTTACTTTCAATCAAGGTCAGTTATAAATCCTCTCACATTTATTCTCTGCAAACTGCCATACGAGATTAGATCCTAATTCTAGTTACTTCTCGTATTGCAGACCCGAATTCAGTCCATCATAGTCACTTTTATTTCACTCATACTTCATTTTCACTTCACATCTTAATTTACATCTTGTAACTTTAAATCATATTTTACTATATCTTACATTGTATTCCTAATCCAATTTATCTCATTGGGCATTCGTTAATTTTGTGAATATATTTATTTTGTTTAATTGTTTTTCTTACAAACCTAGTTCAGAAGTTCAAAATTTATTTCACTTTAGTCGTAGGCCTAAAAACTAGCAGACGACTATTTACATCAAACAAATTTATGGTAATGGTTTTCGAATCGCTATTTAGGCTAATTTATTAACTAAAATAAATCCCATTAATAACCAAATATCATACTTCTTACCTCTTAGGAGAGGGTAAGTTTCGTTGAAGGAGACTTTGAGCCTGATTTCAGATGCCTCCATATATTTTTTTTTAATTTTCTCTTCTCTTTGGTCAGTTTAGGCCTTGTTTCTTTGTTCTTTCTGGTTTCTTATTTGACTCTTCTAAAAGAGCAATCCTCTTTGCCACACCAAGCTTCAGGTTTTCACATAATGGAGGAGGAATTCTCGCGGAACCACAATTTCTTCATTCCGATATTTCTATAGTGTAGCTACCATTGTGGTGAAGGTCAGTGTAAAGGTTTCTGATTTGATAATATTTATGACATGTGCCTATAATATGCACGTAATAACTTCGGTTGATGTTCTTTAGAGAACTGTTCAGAGTTTTTTTTTATTCATTTGCTTACCCGTGGTTTTTGCCGCTCCTGCTTATCTTGCGTTTTTCTTCCTTTCATTTCTGGTTTGGATTTTTTTATTTCCTTTCCATGATCTCTCTCGTTTTTGGACATGACACGGACATGGTAAAATGGGGTCCTTTTCAGTTTTATACATTTCTTTATTGTCTCTCTGTAGTCTCTCCATTCATAGTCTTTATATTTCTCCATTCTGAACATATAGTTTCTTTTTCTGGGCATTGCTTTGTAAGATGGTTCTCCATCTTGTAACATCTGAAGCATAGCTGTATATATGAGGGGCGGTCAATAAGTTTTGAAATTCAGATATAGGGAAACGAGATATGAGGAAAAGTGTTTTATTATTTTTCAATATAACTAATCTCGACTTGAATGCACTTGCGCCACTTGTCCCTGAGACTTCGAATTCTTGACAACCAGAAATCTCCCGACTGCTGTTCAATCCACTACTGGACGCGAACTGGACATCTTCATCGTCCCCAAACCGGCGTCCACGCAGTGCAGCATTGAGCTGGCGGAATAAAAAGTAGTCGCTAGGGGCTAGATCTGGACTGTAGGGGAAATAGTTGAGCTCCTCGAGTCCGCACTCGCGCAGGGCAACTTGTGAAACTCTGGCCTTGTGGACAGGGGCATTGTCGTGGAGGAGCAGGACACCGCGTGTCAACTTGCCGCGGTGCTTCTGACGGATGCACTTCTTCAACCCAGCCAGTTCATCTGCGTAATATTGGCCTGTTATAGTCCTTCCACGAGGCGCATAGTCCACCATCAACACTCCCTCAGAATCCCAGAAGATGGTGGCCATGATCTTCCCTGCTGAGGGTTGGGTCCGGAACTTGATGGGGGTCGGAGAGCCCCTGTGCTTCCAGGTCATGCTTTCGAGCTTGGTCTCGGGATCCCAGTGATGGACCGAGGTTTCATTACCTGTCACTATGCGTGACTCGAATCCCGCCGGGTCTTGGTTGTAGATGAGCAGCAGCTCCTCCGAACTTTGACGATGTTGAAGTCGATCATAGGGCGTGAGGTTTCGTGAGGTTTCTAGGGACCCAACGGGCAGAGACCTTGGTCGTGGTCAAATTGTCGTGGATAATGTTGATAACACTTCCATGTCATATTCGAAGTTCTCGCTCGATTTCTTCGACCTTCACCCGTCGATTTTCGAGGATCCTCCTCTCCACACGGGCCACATTGTCCTTGTTGGTCACGTCTGACGGGCGTCCTGGACGGGAGACATCTTCAAGAGACTCATGACCATGGCGTCCCTTGAAGGGACGAGCAATGGTTGCATAGGAAGGGGCAGTGTGAGTGTACACTGCAACCATGCGTTCATGGATCTCTTTTGCATTCTTGCCTTCCTTGGTCCAAAATTTGATCACTGTGCGGTGCTCAACCTTCTCCATTGTTTAAAAACTTGTGACTGACGATCTACGATCAGCTACTGTTTCTTAAATAGACGAGGCAGGAGCGTGCGGCTGCAGGTCCTGACTTGCCATAATTTGTCCTAACACCTCCACAAACAGCCATCCCCCTTCCTCTGTTTTTCCCTACCGATTCGCAAAACCTATTGTTTGCCCCTCGTATTAGGTAATATAGTTCTCGCCCTCCATGTGTTCTTGAGAGATCCACATATTATAAGGTTCATAAGGTGTATATAGGTGAAACGTAGTCTTACAAGCTATAGGGAAGCATTTGAATCTGAAAGAATTGTAGAATGTGTTTAGTTTCCAGATGACTGGACGGTCCTTTCTCTTCTCTACATAATTATTCTCACTCTATTCTGATTTTGATCCTAAAATCTCTATTTTGTCACTCGATCAATGTTATTCCTGTCTTCACACTTTCGTACTTTCCCTTACTACCCCTGCAGTTTATCGCTTACTTATTAGTTGTAGGCTTATGAAAATTGTTGATCAATATTCAAGCCTATCCTTCTTCTACTGCTAGGAAATTGAAGTTTCGTCACAAGTCCCTCTCTTAATATCAATATATCCCTCCCAACCATTTCTCAGTTCTTTCTGCTTCCACCTCTAGACCTTCTTTGCCCTCCCATGCAACAATATATTGACCGGCTTCATTTTTACTTCTCTATGAAATTCTTCTTGCTTCTCATTCTAATCCCCTAGCCCCTGTAATCCATCGTATATACTGGTTTTTTACCCTCTGGACTTTGTTCATAGCACCCTTCGAAGTACCATGCAGGGGAACAGTATAGTACAATTAGGTGGCACTGACTATTGCCAGGTAAAGTTTCATCTTGTGTCGGGGCGATAGTTCTGATAACTTCCCTAATTGAGCCAACTTCGTCTTAGTTATTCTTATCCCTTCCGCTACATGTGTTCTTTACCCGGTTTCACCAATTTTAAGGCTCAACATTTAAGCTTCGTTCTCATCTCTCGCATCTCTTGCCTTCAAATCTTATTTTCTCTACCTCCCTTCTGTTAATTGGTATCGCTACGAACTTATCGCTGTTCGTGTTAATCTTCCATTTCTTCTTGTACATATTTAGGTTCAGGCTCTCCTTTGCTGTATTTTTGGCCGCCTTCCTTGCCGTTTTCGTTGGTGTTGCGATAATATGGGTGGTTTTGTCCGCGAACTGCACTTCGGCTGTTGCACGGCTAAGGGGAAATGCCAAATCATTTGTATAAATGGCGTAGAGAACTAGTTAGAGACAGCCCCTCTGAGCTATATAAGCCCCCCTGTTGCTTATAAAACTGCATAACAGCCTGGTCATTTTCTCCGCAAGCTCCATCCTTACCACCCTAATCTTGTGTCCATTCCTCCATACCTTGTCAAACTCCTACTGTACATTACGCACCACTAAGTCAACCATCTTACTCTCACTCTTTGATTTGGCCAGCTTTTCCATTATGAACGCTAAGACCATCTTTGTGCGTTTCTTCTTCCTGAAGCCGTACGGTTGTGGGTTGAACTTATTGTTCATCTCGAGGTGTTTCCATCAGTCTGTTGCACAGATTTCTTCCAAAACCTTCGGTATAAAATTTAGCAGCAAAATGGGTCTGTGCCCTTTGACGGCCGTAGTGTAACTTACCAGGTATCGGCACAAATACTATTTTGGCCACTTTGGCTCTGTCTGAGAAGTAGCTGATGTTCCAACTTGCGTTGAAAATTCCCAACAACCCCTCAAGTACGTTATCCGGGAGCTGAGTCATGCTTGCTCTCATCAGTCCAGATGGCATCAACGCTTTCTGTTTGAAGGCATGGACTACCGTTCTTATTTCCTCCATATTTATCCTACCACCGCCTTCGTTACATTCCTCTACATCGTTATAACGAGGGATCTTGTCTTGCGAATAAGTCTCACCCAATTGGAGGCTTAGTTCCTCGTCAGAATTTACAGTATACTCTCTCGTGATGTTAAATACCTGGATCCAATGGTTTCCTGAATAGCTCTTCTATTTCCTCTTCATTCATTACATGTCCATTACATCTCTTAATTCTAAATATCTTCAGTGGTGGATGATTACCTTGGAGTTTTTTGTTTGATTACCAGAATAGTCTTAAGTTCCGTTCTCTGTCTAGTCTATCAATCAATCCCTTCCACACTCTCTCTTTCCTCGCTCTCATAATTTCTTTTACTTTACTCTGGAGAATAGGTTTCCTTTTGTACAGTTCTACAGTTTGGTCTATACCTCGCGTAAGTTGGTTAATGTCTTAAATCTCTCGCATAGTCGTCCTTATTTCAACTGACTCACTTCCTCCTTTGTTGACTTAATCTCAACCTCTATTTTTTTCTATTCTTCAGTCAATATGTTCTACTCCTTTATCTTCCAGCACTGGTGGCAGGTTGTCCCCCAGCATATCTCAGAAGTTGCCCCCATCAGCATTCGCATATTGTTTCCTACTGGGCATGGCACTTGGATTGGACAAAGTGCCAGCAATACCGGAATGGAATTGTAATTCCTCGGGAACACAGGGCCAGATCAGACATACATGTTTCAGTGGAAATTCCTACCTTGTTATTATTATGCTTGGCTTTGTTGCTGCTCTTTCCGTTACGCACTATACCACGGGAATCAATAGATCCAGGTTTTCCCCAAACTGTTCCCTGAATGCCGAGAGCGTGCATTCAGGTCGCCAATAAAAATCACTGGTGCTCCTTCCGAATACCCTAAAGAAGTAATTATCGTGGCATCGTAAGTGTATACTTAGCAGCTGTGAAGGCAATTACACTTACGTGGTAGGCGGCCGACGGATGACCGGCTGTGCTGAGCTAATGAGGTGGGACAGTGAGTCCTCCTTGGGTTCAGGAATTTTATAACGATTAAATCTATGCGAGTGCATATTCGTTGACCAGGGAAGTTCTTTAAATGACAAGTTTCATTCAAGGTTATTGAAAGATTAAAACCCCAAATAAAGGTTTAATTGCAACAAAAACAAGATAAATATGGAAATATGTAAATAGGGATAAATTGAGAAATAAATTCGGGACCACAGGGAATAATAACTCAATGACTAAAGAGACAATCAGGGGATAAATGTTTGACACGGTCAGAAAGGAAAATAATGACAAAAGGAGATAATCTTCAGGAGGGAATATAAAAAGGTGCAAATGCTTTTACCTTGTAGACCTGACTCTTGGCGAGGAGGGGGGGAAGGAACTCAGAATCTTAGGGATGAGATAATCTTTCGGCACGGGCGAAGTAATGTCAACGGCGGGATTGGATTACCTCGGGTACGAGCGAGGTAATCGTGGAAACTGGGCGAATTACTTTTGAAAGGTGAGTCGAGATATTCTTGAACTCTGGGCGTGATGCTCTTGGATGCTGGAATAAGTAATCTTGAACGAGGTGGCGAAGTATTCTTTAAAACGGGATGAGATGAGTGTGTCGCGCAATTCTCCGAGGAAATGCCGCTTCCCAACTCTGTATATTGACTATGGCCCAAATTCACGGCAATTAGTCTAGCCGACGAAACCTTCTAACTCTGAGGTTCAACTCGAGACGAGGGGTATGTATCCTCGCGGAAAGCTAACGGTACTCTCTCTTTCGAGTAACGGGAGACCTCAGATTGAATACTATGTTGGCTTGCTCGTTAGAAGGCCTCCAGGGCATGGCAGTCCCAGGGAAATGTTGTGGCGCCGTTCTTTGTCTACCATACCAGATAAGGCCGTGGGAAGACGTTCGCTCAAGCGCCGATCCTCGCCTCAAGGCATGGGGAGTTAGCTGGAGACTCGTGTCCGCGGGGGATTAGTCTGTCCGCGGGGCATGGAGTTCTCGGTGAAATCGTCTCAGCGGAGGATCGTCCGGCTTAAACAAACACAGCTGTGGACAGTCGTGTTAGCTGTTCCCACGCGATAATTTTTTGCTACCTCGCTTTTTGAAATCCCGCTTAAGGCCACGTGGCCTCTTCCCGATGGGGGAATCAAGGTGAACCTTCGATATCGTCCTCTCACAGTTATTGAGGGGCAAATAATTTATTTTGTGGGGATGGTACCCCCCCCCCATCTTCATTATTACCAATGAACCGGTCAGGGTATAAATCTCTATTGACCTATAACTTTAGTCTAATTCTTCTAATTCTTTATGCTCTCTACCTTTCTTAGCAGCTATTATTATACCTTCATATCTCTCATTGCAGTGACTTTTCGTGTCGGTATAATAATTCTGCAACTTCGCTCATACGTCGTTATACTCAACCCGTTTTCACAAATCACTACTACATCAATGTCCTCCCTCACTAATACGTTCCAGAAATGGTTTCTCTTCTTATTCATTCCATTTATGTTTACCTCAACTATTTTAAGTTTATTAAGTGTAGTTCCTATTATTCTTTACTTATTTAAACTCTAAACCCCTTCCGTTCCCCGTTTCTTAACTTCCTGAAGTTCTCCGTCACCAATAGATGGTATTTATCAACTGTAATCTATAAATTTCCAAGCAGTGGTGCTCTCCGGACTACATCGACCACTTAAACTTCTAGGTCATTCGGAAACTCATTCCCAAGAGTTGTCTGGAGATGTAGAGCAAACTCCGCACACGTTGACGATGCATTATTCATCGTGTCATCGTCAATTTCCTCTTCCCTTGCTGTAACCATTTTCTTTATTTCCCTTATGTAGAGAAATGTCTACATAAAGCATCCCGGAGGGCCAGGCGGACATGTACCTTAAAGTCCCCCCCCTTGTGGAGAAAGCCGGAGAAGCGAGCCCCATGAGGAGAATCGTGGGAACGGTGTTCGGCGAATAACAGTAACTGCCTACCCTGTTTGACCTCCCCGCCGCTTAGGTAGTTGGAGCAACTATCTGTGTTAAGGCGACCAGATAAGGCCCTTAAACGACGCTCTAACGATCCAATTACCTACGTGGCCCATAAACCCGTAGTTATCTAACAAAAAAGCGGTGCTAGTCAAAAGGCACGCCAAGGAGGGTGGCAGTTGAGAGTCTCTCTAATTAGCAAGCCGACTTGGGCACCTCAGTGCCAATCTCTGCACTTCTCGCTCTCACCAGATGCGAACTCACCATTCGCGCATCCCTCTGTGACATCGCCCCCCTTAGATGGGGTAGTGGTCCGCCTATAAATAAGCCCCGAAAAGAAAGAGAAGGGATTAGAATTCGACAAGAAAGAAGAGGGTTCAGTTCGTGAAAATCGATCCTTCAGCCATACAAGATGATTTCCATGAGAAACGATAGGATCAAATTGAGAAGATCGATCCCCGCTCCCCGGGCCGAATTAACATAAATCGTCAAGTTTTGTATCGGTGCCATATCGAAGAATCCTTTACAGACTTAGAAGAAGTCTGACTGGAGAAAAGTAAACCCGCTCAATCTCGAGTGACTCTCACATCTCAAACTCCGTAAGAGTGAGAGGAGAAGGACCCAGCCCCAACGAGGATCCGTTCTTTAATTACGGTAAAAATCTCATTGAATACCCCAAAATCTAGGTGGACACCCTACGTTGAAGAATCAGACACCAAGAGGCGTCAAGATCATTCAGAAGAGGACTCTTGGAGCGAAGAGCACCGTAACTCTCTCCGTCTTCTTAATTTAACCAGAGGCAAGTTTGCAATAAGAAGTGACCTCGCCCCATCTCTCTCCCGCCATACTACCTCTACGAAATTCAACATCGGCCACGGCAACACTCCAAAACGAGAGATAAGCCCTCCAGCGACATCCAGTAATCCCTGATCCCTCCTGCCATGTAAGTTAGAAAGAACATTTATATTCATACTGCGATAGTATGAGTTTAGTAAGTCTCACGTTTTAAGGGAAGTAGAAACCATTGTTCGTGAACCTCTGTCATATTTGCTAGTAGACAAGAGTACTTTAATTTAATGTTTAACGCTAATCAAAAAGGGTCGCGATAAAAATACTAATCGGCAAATGGTGTGTTTACGTGTAGCCTATTTGTTTATTTTTGTCATCTTAGACATTGTAATAGGCCTATCTGCCAACCGGGATAGTCGAGTTTAGCATTAGGACAAGGATATAAATGTGATAACTGTTTGTTTGTCATAGTTAAGTGTTAAATTTAAAATATATGTTTATTTTGGGATCATTCCTGTGTTTCCTCTTATCCTTATGTGTTGAAGCGGCTCTTCCTTAAAAAAAAAAAAAATTAGCACTCTTAGATCAAAGCCTACTTCATCAAAGAAGTACATCACGTACTACAACGTATACCGCGACAAAAGTGGTGTCAGGAGTGAAGTGATCAAAAAGGGGCATTATACGACACCCTATGTTACTGCCTTTACTTTTCTTAACTTCCCTTATGACTTCTTCCTCTAAACTTTCCTCGCTCTCATATTCCAAAGTGGAACCTTTTGAGTTTCAATCTTTGCTCTCATAGCCTTCTTCTTCTTGCTCTTTTATTCTTGTTCTTCTTCTTAATAGCTTCTACCTCTGTTTTTTCCTCTCCTTTTTCAGCCCCTACTGCTACCTCTTCCCCCTCGATTATTTTGATTTTAAGAATGTCTCGTGAAGGGGAATTTGTTCAGGAATCACAATGTCTCCTTGATACCGTTTCTCTTCAGGAAAGTGTTAAGTTCATTGGGGAAGCAACCCAGATTTGCAATATTTGCCATATGAGCGTACAATAGTATTATGGGGAGGGGGTCTTTTTTATTATATATTAACTTTATTTTTGTTGCTTTTTCTACTTGGTTTTTCTTTTTTGCTGGTTTTCTGATTGAATTTCCTTTTTTCTTTGAGTTGGCCCTTCAAACGTTTACTTTTTGAGCTTGTTGGCCTCCGCATTTTTCTTGCGTTAGTGCTTCAAACGTTTCTTCCGTTTTCCTTGGCTTTCCATTTCTTCTTGAGTTGGTCCTTTAAGCGTTTTCGTTTTCTTCCTTGTGCGATTTCATAAAAGTTATTTGGCCCCTTGAGATTCGAACGAGGTACCTCTTGATTTCGTTTTTCGGTCATTTATATTATCGAGTTGGAAGGAATTTCTCTCATACATTTCGCACACCTAGACAGGTGCCTTTATAGAAAGCGGAGCGAATTTGAAGATTGGGGAGAGTCTAGTCTTGGATATCTTAATCGAGAAGTAGTAGCTCTCCCTTCCCGGCCTCCAAGTCTGCGGCATTAGTGGAGCGAATGTGAGGGATTGAGGAGAGCGAACGAAGTCTTTTTGTGGCTTCTCCTTCCCCAGTCTCCTAAGTTGACCGCAGCACTTTTTGATTCTATTTGTAGGAGACACTTGCAGAGTAACGAAAAGTAGATGATCAGACAGCGGAGCGAATTTGAAGATTGGGGATACACTAGTCTTGGATATCTTAATCGAGGAGTAGTAGCTCTCCCTCCCCGGCCTCCAAGTCTGCGGAATTAGTGGAGCGAATTTTAGGGATTGAGGAGAGCGAACGAAGTCTTGTTTGTAATCAATGAGTAATGGCTTCTCCTTCTCCGGCTCTCCGAAGTTCACCGCAGCACTTTTTCTTGTTAGTCGATCACTTGTTATTGTTCGGTCGTAGAGGGTCACTAGTTATGGGGAGGGGGAATGTCTTTCTCCTTTATATTATCGAGTTGGAAGAAATTTCTCTCATACATTTCGCACACCTACAGTATTGCCATAATCTAAATGATCTGATTTTTGACCATGAAATATGGCACGCGACTCTCAGTCGGTGCTGTTACTACTTGGGGCCGTTTTGGCTGCCCCGGCGTATGACAAGTTCTGCTTCTTCTTTTGTTCTGAAATTACCTTTTATATTCTTTAGGAGTTGTCTTTTAGCCATGTAACTCATAGTCATAGCCTCGTGTGGTCCTTGGCAGTTCTGGCACTTTTTCTCTCACTCCTACACTTCATATACCCATGACCCACCTGATTACACTACGATCACTTCTTTTCCCTCCTACATTCTCTTGTGCTATGGTCTTCAATTTCCAAGCAATTGGTACAGATTTGTATGTGGACATAATCCTGTGTCAATCTATGAGGGAGTGATTTTTAGATTGAATGTCCGAAGACCATGTTGTGTAGACTTCCTAGCAGTTTCAACATCCGAAAATGTGGTAATGAGCACCTTGTTATATCTACCTATTTTAATCACCTCCATCAGCTCTAGCACTAAGAAACAGCATATTTTGTCTCCATCCTACTCCTCGTGCTATTTGATTATTTAATTCCTCTCCTATTTCTTCTTGTTTTTTTTGTATGATTTTGGGGTTCTTTTTTCAATTATTTTATTTAATATTGTTATTTTCGCTTCGTTATATAAGTCTCTTTGTTTTTTTTTCCTCTCTAATCGTCGCGAGTTCCTAATGATATTCATTGCTTTATTCTGTTTTCGTTGCATTCTTATTAGATTGCTTCTTGAAACCGTATACATGGCAATTGTTGGATATATCAAGGTAGGCTGTATCATGTGCCGGTAGATCTTTTTCTTATTTTTCATGTTTAGATTTCTTAATCTGTAGAGTAAAGTTAGCATGCCTCGTGCTTTGTTTATTCTTTCGGTCACGTGTTTCTTGTAACCATTTTTGGTAATAGTTAGGCATAAAATCTTGCCTTCACCGTTATACCTGTATCGCTCTCCATCTACGTAAACGGCGGATAGTGTTTTGCGATATATAGGTATAATTTTAAATTCATCTTTATATCACATTCGTTTGTTGTTTAGATTTTTTATTTCTGTTGCCGTTACTCTAGCCTACATATGTGGGTTTCGATAAACACAGGGAATTAATTGAGTGAAATTATCGCCGTATTGTATGTTCACACAGCCCTCGTTCTTGGATGGGGAAATGTCCGAGGTATACACTGAGTATAGCGAAGGAATTAAACACCCTCTCTGAGCGAGGCCCGTATTAAGCTTGAATCTTTCATCTTAGTAATTCCCCGTGTCTATGTATGCATATCTGTCTATGACGTAGTCGCATAGAATTATTTCCAAATAGTTGTTCATTTCCAGATTTACAATTTTATGTTGTATGCCTCTTTGCCAGACTTTATCAAATGCCTTCAATACGTCCGGGCATACAATGTCGATACTGCATTTCTCTCCTTTCACTTTGCTTATTTTTTATGTAATCACGCCGAGGGCCATCTCCGTATTCCTGTTCTTTCTGAAACCGAATTGTTGATTGTTCTAGAGGTTGTTTTCTGTGAGATCTTCATTCAATATTGTGTTAGGATTTTTTCAAACACCTTCCCGATGAAGTCGAGAAGGGATATAGGTCGGAAGTTTTCGAACTCCGAAGGTGGTTTTCCCGGCTTCGGTATAAATATTATTTTGGCTATCTTTAACTCATCGGGGAAGTATCCCGTGTTTATACAGGCGTTAAACACGTTCCTTATCCCTTCGAGTATATTATCCGGTGCTTCTATATAGTTTTTTTCTAGTGAGGCCCGATTTTCCAGGGGCCCTTTTGTTTAACATTTGAGATGGTATTCTTCAATTCGTCGATTATGATTTTGGGGTTAAATCCATCGTTCGCATACCGTTCCTCTTCTATGTAGTGATATGGGAAAGTCCTCTGAATCCTTTCATTTAGTTCGTCAATTATTTGGTTTTCGAAGTTTATATCGTAGTTTTCGGTTTTCTCTTAGCTGATGTTGAACATTCGTTTGCAGTGTTACCTGATCAATTTTTCAATCTTGCGTTCATCTTCGATTAATTTCCTGTTTCTGTCCTTAATCTTTATTTTCTATTTACCTTTAGTATTTCACATTCCTTTTATCATTTTCCAAAATTCTCGGGGCAATAGCTCGTTGTCAATATTTTAAACAGGTATGTGTCAGTATTCTCTTTGTTTCTCCGTTATTGCGCTTAGTAGTTCCCTCTTCTTCGTTCTTAGATTGCGGTATTTTTCCATAGACGCTCCGTTTATTATTATGTCCTCGTTTATTGCTTTTATTTCTGCACCCTTAGTTTTCATTTCGTCTCTCTATATAAAGTATTTAACTGTTTTGTATGTGTTTCTGAGTATTGCATTCTCATCAGCTGTTTGTATTCGCGTTCTTATTTTTTCAAGCTCGCCGTTGATTTCTTCTGTTTGGTGCCCAGTCATTCAATTCTTGTTTGTATTTTTCCCGGTCTTCTCTATGGTATGCCTTTCATTTTTAGCGGATATTTGTATTAGTTGGTGATTCACGGTGAATAGTGTTGCTGTATGGTCGCTGCCGATAACAACTACAGGTTCCATGTGGTAGTTAAAAGGAATGTTATTGTTTGCTAGACAGATGTCTGGAGTTGTCGCTGTCCGGTCTTTAATTAGCGTTTGGCACTCTGGTCCTAGTCTTCCTATTATCCGTCTGTCTATTAGAGCTTGTAGGTCTTTTCGTATTTGGTTTCTGTTCCTAAATCCTGTGTACGTGAATCTTGCGTTCAGGTCTCCCGAAAACAAAGTTGGAAGTCTATTGTTAAATATTCTCACAAAGTTATTTATTGGGAGTCCCGGTCGTCGTGGTAGCTGGTATCCCGTAGCGATTATTATATTGGTTAATTTCATTTTGACCTCAATTGCAAAGTAATATTCAGTTAGTCCTTTGTTTTGTTTTGTACTCTATTCCTTTCTTTATTGCAATTGCTGCTACGTCGTGTTGTTCTTTTGTGTGATTAGAAGTTATTACGTCATAGTTCCATATTTTTAATTTGTACGTCTCGAGGTTAATTCCGTGATCTGATATTAGAATTATGTCGGCATCTATTTTTCTGAATATATTTCCGTATGTGTTTTCTTTATCTTTCCATCCGTTCTTATTTGTCTGTAGAATTCTGAATCTTCCGTTCTCCATTTGGTCTGTTGGCTATTAAGTGGTTCTTCTTTTATGGGAGAGTGGAGTTTTTACGATTATTTACTTGTATCTTTTTCTTGTGATTTTGCTTTTCCTTTCTGTTTTTCGCAGAGATTTGGCTCTTTTCCATGTCGCATTTCGCGGCTGCTGTTTCTGGTGTTCTGTCGCGCGGTGAGGCATCCTTGGTCGATTTCCTTTTTTTAATTTTGTTTTTACGCGTACTTTCTTTTGTGCTCTTTGTATTGTTCTCGTCAGTGCTGCTCTCTGATTCTGTTTATTCACTCTCTGTGTCCTCTTCTTGTTTTGATTCACTATCATTTATTTTCGCTTCTTCAATGAGTGTCTTTTTCGTGTCCTCGGAGATCTTAATGTTGAATATGGCCGATGAATCAATGTCCTTAGGGAACTTCATTGGTTCCAGCCCGTTTTTCTTGAGCATGGAGTTCAACGTTGTGTCATATGTTCCCGGCTGTGCGATATTCATGACGTGTGAGTGGAGAATACACGTCAGTATTTTTACGTTTAGAGCCCCGTTGATTGTAACTTGAGTGGCTTGGCCACTAGGCTTAGCTGTCTCTGATGCATATGTGAAATTTCATGAAGCATCTTTTCGTTGGTGGATTTCAGTTTCTTTTTTCTTTATAATTCCTTTTCTCTTCGGGCATGACATGGCCATTGTTCTATGGCTTCCTCCACAATTTATACATTTTTTATTATTATTTGAGTAGTTCCTCCATGAATGGGGGCCACTGCACTCCTAGCATATCTCTTCCTTTTCAGGGCATTTGGCAGTTATGTGATTTTCCATCTTATAACACTTGAAGCAAATTTGAATATTGTGGTACTGATCCTGTTGAATATTGCTGGCGGGGATTCTCATAATGTATGCGAGAAGTCCCTTTTGTAATGCTTTTGTGGCAATCTCTGTAGACTCGCACACGATTTTAAAAACATGTGTGTGCTCTCTGAATTTAGTTATGTCGTAAATCTTCAGCCATGATTGTTGCTCTTGTAGCTCTGGCCTTAATTCCTCAGGTGTATGTTCTCCAATCCAAGACTCGATTTTTCTGCAGACGATACTTCGATTCGCGATTATCTGTGGAGGTACATTTGCTTCTAAGTCTATTTTATGGAGGGTGATCGTGCCCGTAGATGCAAGTAGTAGTTCGACGTCATTGTTATCAGCACAAATTCCCACGAATCCATTGGGCGTCTCGAGGCATTTGATAGGTTCAATTTGTAAATCCTTAAACAGGCTTTGGCGACTTATTGGGGTTTCCATTTATTTCCGTTCGGTATAACTCGAATGGTAGTCTCTTAGTGAAATCCGGCGGGTCCATTATCTTAGCTCATACCCCTTTCCGGGTGGGAGGTCCTTCTGAAAAGTAAAACCTGAAGAAATATTATTCCCGCTCCACTAGTGGGAGAAGCCCCCTATATAAACCTATTTCTAAATATTCTACCTTCCTTTGGGCGCACCTTCCCTGACCACCCTACCTAAATAGCCTAGCCCTTTAAGCGATCTTACAGTAGAGTTTGGGCTCGTCACCGCTAACCTGGCTCCTTCTCTGGCCCCGTAACGGGTTCTCCTTCAAGAATTCACTATACTCAATACCGACTGTTCCTGGGATATTACTGGTGGTCGAGTTATATTGTGCTAGGCGGAAGTACAGTTTAAGAAAAAGGGTTGAGGACAGTGATAGTTAGAGGCAGAAAATTAAGGAAATCACCGCTTTGTGGTGATGCCCCGCGAATCGAAAACAGGAGATCTCTCCAATCAATCCGATTCGCACATATATTTCTTCTCTCTTCTGCCTCTTTTTTTATGGATAGGCAGTCCTATGTAGAAAAATGCTTCTTGTTTCACAAAGTTATTCAAGACAAATAGTTATCGTAACTTAGCAGTGCGTAGGTCACTGTGAGTAGTCAGATGAACTGAGCCTTCACAATCTTATGTTTAATTTATTCATTCAGCTTTAAAACAAATTTTATGTTTTACACATAAGCGTTGCAAAATATTGACCAATCAGCATCAAATAGATTTTTTAGGAACAATTTACGTTCAAACACAAACAAACATAAGAGGCGCTGAAATTGGATAAAGATGTGGGGGTTTTGAATTCTTGAACGAAATAAATTTGCTATTGGCATGTTGCTACCGGGTAAAGGAGGTAAGTCTTCATCTGTTTTCCACTTTCTTGTTCTTATTCAGGATTTTTGTCTGGTAAAATTGTCTTGTTCAAGTTAATTTCAACCTTTTTTTCGGTTATTTTTGATTATTTTAGTTTTAGACTCTGACACTCTTCCCATAAATCAATAGCTCATCATTCCCCCTCTGTTTGATAAGTTGCAGTGAGATGGTGAGCCATTAGATAATATGGATCGCTTTAGTTTGTCTTTCGTTGTATGTGTAGGGTTCACAGTCGCCAGAGGAAAGTTTGATTTTGTCATCGAGTATCAATTGTTCAATAACTTCTTCATCCTCTTCTACCTCTCCCATCTTCCCCTTGAAGGCCCATTTTACTTTTCTTTCCTTTATGGCTTCGACTCTTTCCTGTTGAAGTTTTCCGCTTGGCAGAGGATATTCGTTGCTGACATACTTAGTTTAAGGGCTGCTGCATCAATCTCCCTGTGTTGCCTTCCAAAGCTCTATTATTTTCTTATTCTGTTGTTGTTGTTTGGGTTACGGAGTGTTTAATATTTCTGAGGAGGGTAATTTTTCAGGGAACCACATCTTTTTCATACTATTTTATTTTGATCATTGTGTTGAGGTTATCTGAGAAAGTTTCTGTTTTCCCTATTTCCATCATGTGTGCGTAAAGTATGCATTTAAGAAGTTCATATCTCCCTCATTTGTTGCACTGTGGTCTTGGCCACTCCTGCCTAGGTCGTGCTTTTCTTTTTTTCTGTTTATTTTCTTTTCTTAAAATAATCTCTTTCTTCATTGGGCAAGCCTTTGCCATTGTCCGGTGTGGTCTGCCGCAATTGAGGCATTTATTCTCAGTCAGTTGGGCACGTTCTTCCAGAAATGCCCGCGTTGGTCGTATTCAGAGCAGCTCTGTTCTTCATTTGTACAGTTACTTGTGTTTTGTTCCTCCATCTTATATAATTTTTAAGCACATATTTACAGTTGGAATCTTGATGCTAAGCAAGAGAAAACAGTTCTGACAGATTTTGTTGACCATTTCTGTCCTGATGAACACTATTTTGAAAATATGTGTTTGGTTTACAAATTTTATTATTTCGTGTTGAAATATTCCTGGATGATTCATTTCAATTTCGTTTTTTTTATTTCTTCTTTTGTGAGTGAGACTGCCCACATGTCTATTTTTTGACATATGAGGCTCATGTTTGCTGTAATTTAAGTGGTTATTCTGAGTCCAAGCACGAATGCTTTTAATGTTTCTATTCAGTCAGCTGAGACTATTTTTTCTAAATCGCGCTGTGTGTGACAGATTGCGATGTATCCATTTGACACGTCCAGGATTCGTATAAGAGACACTCTGAGGTATCCATATAATGTTTCGATTAGCTTCCCCTTTTCCGGTTTATTGATTTTCTCGATTTAGCTTAACACGTTGACTGCCAAGACGTTTTCACGAAATGTGATGAGGGCGCCAAAATATTTTGGGGCTTGTTTTTTGCATGAACAAATTAGCTGCATCATCAGTAGATGATTGGTGCCATTGAGACTTATTTCTCACACTAAGTAAGTTAGATTTAAGTATATTTATTTATTTTGTAAGCAACGTATCAAATACATATATGTAATACAATTAGATCTTGAAGCCTCCCTACACGCTAAGTATAACACCTGTGTTATACAGTTTGTGGGGAGCCATGTATTACATGTATTACATATATGCTATACACTTTTTTCAGGTTTTTTACATGTTTTTCATTTTCCTTTTCTATTTCAAATAAAATTGGATAAATTTTAATATAATTTGAGATAAAATAGATAAAATTTAAAATCAAATTTCAAGTAAAGTGTCAGATAAAATATATTATAATTAGATATAAAAATAAATTATTCTAAATAGATTATTGCCCTATTTGACAATGAATAGACCACAACAGTTAATACCTGCAAAAGATATTAATAATATAATATTTCCATCTGGTAAACGTCCTCAAGTATGTTACAATGAAAGCGACGTATCAGATCATGATGACAGTGTATCGGATCCGACATCATACCTAATGAGAATATTGAAGATAATAAAGAGGAAGAATGTGATATCGAGTTTCAAATAGAAGAGATGCGCATTGAACAGCAGGAGGATACTGGTGGTGAGAAAACAATTGCGACAACCAGCTTCAATAATGAGGAAATACAATGGAAAGGTTTTTCAGGAAGGTAGGCTTCATTCCAGTTCATAGGAAAATCTGGAATTCAAATATCAATAACTCCAACTGCAAAGCCCAATTGAAAACAATGGAAAAGTTTATCAGGAAGGTAGGTTTCATTCCAGTTCATAGGAAAATCTGGAATTCAAATATCAATAACTCCAACAGCAAAGTCCAATTGAAAACAATGGAAAATTTTATCAGGAAGGTAGGCTTCATTCCAGTTCATAGGAAAATCTGCAATTCAAATATCAATAACTCTAACTGCAAAGTCCAATTCAAAACAATAAAAAAGTTTATCAGGAAGGTAGGTTTCATTCCAGTTCATAGGAAAATCTGGAATTCAAATATCAATAACTCCAACTGCAAAGCCCAATTGAAAACAATGGAAAAGTTTATGAGGAAGGTAGGCTTCATTCCAATTCATAGGAAAATCTGGAATTCAAATATCAATAACTCCAACTGCAAAGCCCAATTGAAAACAATGGAAAAGTTTATCAGGAAGGTAGCTTTCATTCCAGTTCATAGGAAAATCTGGAATTCAAATATCAACAACTCCAACTGCAAAGCCCAATTGAAAACAATGGAAAAGTTTATCAGGAAGGTAGGTTTCATTCCAGTTCATAGGAAAATCTGGAATTCAAATATCAATAACTCCAACTGTAAAGCCCAATTGAAAACAATGGAAAAGTTTATCAGGAAGGTAGGTTTCATTCCAGTTCATAGGAAAATCTGGGATTCAAATATCAATAACTCCAACTGCAAAGCCCAATTGAAAACAATGGAAAAGTTTATCAGGAAGGTAGGTTTCATTCCAGTTCATAGGAAAATCTGGAATTCAAATATCAATAACTCCACCTGCAAAGCCCAATTAAAAACAATGGAAAAATTTATCAGGAAGGTAGGTTTCATTCCAGTTCATAGGAAAATCTGGAATTCAAATATCAATAACTCCAACTGCAAAGCCCAATTGAAAACAATGGAAAAGTTTATCAGGAAGGTAGGTTTCATTCCAGTTCATAGGAAAATCTGGAATTCAAATATCAATAACTCCAACTGTAAAGCCCAATTGAAAACAATGGAAAAGTTTATCAGGAAGGTAGGTTTCATTCCAGTTCATAGGAAAATCTGGAATTCAAATATCAATGACTCCAACTGCAAAGCCCAATTGAAAACAATGGAAAAGTTTATCAGAAAGGTAGGTTTCATTCCAGTTCATAGGAAAATCTGGAATTCAAATATCAATAACTCCAACTGCAAAGCCCAATTAAAAACAATAGAAAAGTTTATGAGGAAAGTAGGCTTCATTCCAGTTCATAGGAAAATCTGGAATTCAAATATCAATAACTCCAACTGCAAAGCCCAATTGAAAACAATGGAAAAGTTTATCAGGAAGGTAGGTTTCATTCCAGTTCATAGGAAAATCTGGAATTCAAATATCAATAACTCAAACTGCAAACCCCATTGAAATTTTCTTCATTGTCTTTAGATGACGAAATAATCAACCTATTTGTTGAAGAAACTAATAAGTATACAGATCAATATATTAGTTCTAAACAATTAGCATCACATTCAAGATTTCGAAAATGGAAACGAACGTACCACTGTTGATAAAATTAGAAAATTCTTTGCCTATTATTGTGGATGGGTCTAAACCAGGGGTGGGCAAACTTTTCAGTTCAAGGGCCACATTAAAAAATTCACAATTTTACAGGGCCGCATAGACAATATTAACCCAAAATAATGAATATTTAAAATAGACAAAATAAAAGGTTTTTGAAGAAAAATGCAATTAATTTTTATTAATTAATATTTTAAAGTACTGTAGAAGATTCACATGAAATGCATTTATTCGAAAGACAAAGTAACTCAGTTTAAACTTTAAAGGAAAACAATTTTTATTAATAAGTATTTTTAAGTTGGAGCTTTACATGAAACATATTTGAAGGACTAAATAACCTTGTTTTAGGAAAAAAAACTTACTTTTATTAATTAATATTATAAAGTAGAAAAACATATTTATTTGAAAAACAAAGTAACTGTTTAAAGAAATAAAAAAAATTCTAATTAATTAATATTTTATAGTAGAAACCTCAAATGAAAGAAAAAAATAATTTATATTTTAAAGTAGAAACTTCACATGAAACACATTTGTTTGAAAACAAAGTAACTCAATTTAAAGAATAAAAAATAATTTTTATTGATATTTTAAAGTAGTAACTTCACATGAAACACATTTATCTGAAAAACAAAGTAACTCAGCAACAGAAGGATCTCAATGACTCATTGACAATGATGCATTTGACTAGTCATTTACTACAAATCAGCACAAGTCACTTGTGCTGATCCTCAACATTGACTAAAGATTCGAGACTGTGAGAAGTGATCTGTTCTTTGACTTGTTAACTTTCAATATGCAGAAAGTCTTCTTACAAATGTAAGTTGATGCAAACAACACAAACATCTTTTTTTGCAAAATCTTTGAGATTTTTAAACTTTTCTGAGTGCAGAGATGCATAAAACCCGACCAGTGGTTTATTTTCAAACAGCCTCTTTAAAGAGTTGTCGGCTTGCAAATCAATCAGTTCCACAGTAGCTGTTTCAATGTCACAGGCAAAAGGTGAGCTGAGCAAATCGAACTGGCTTTCAATTGCCTTCAAATCAGCAAATCTTCTGATGAATTCCTCTTTTAGAGCCACCCCTTGAGAACTGTACTTGTCTGATAATTATGCTTGTGTATCAGCCCGTGTTTTCAAAAGAGGAAAATTAACAAAGTTTTTGCACTTCCACGTACAATTTATCAGAAAATACACCTTTGCCTTGTAGTTTTGTGTTTATCTCATTCAGCTTTTGCATAAGGTCTACAGCAAATGTGAAATCACAAACCCATTCATCACTCCCCATTTCCTCTGAAAAGTCACAAGAGACTTCGTGCATATTAAAAAACATGACAATCTCTGTTTTAACGTCCCACACCCTCTTTAGTACTTTTCCATGCCTAACTAGCGGACATTTGTGTGGTATAACACATCAGTAAAATTTGCATCGATGTCTTCCAAGAAACTGCGGAATTGCTTGTGTCACAGTCCCCGCGCTCTTATTGAATTCACTGCACGCACCACTGGATCCATGGCATGTTTGAGTTTTAAAGAAGACTTACAGAGGCTTTCTTGATGTATGATGGAAAATCTTCTTTGATTTTATCATTTATCAATGTCACAAGGACACAATGTTTGCCTATGAGTGAAGGAGCATCATCAGTTCTAATACTTGCCAGTTTATTCAGGCTTAATCTAGACCTGATTAGACTGTTAATGACATTGTTGTACAAATCTTTTCCAGTAACACTGTCTTTGAGAGACTCCATAGATAACAATTCCTCTGTAATTTTAAAGTTTTCGTCAATTTCTCTGATGTAAATAAGTACCTGAGCAGTATCCTGAATGTCAGTACTCTCCTCTAAAGCAATAGAAAACCACTAAAAACTACCACTGGCTGTTAACAGCTGTATTGTATATTCATTGCAATTACATCTATGCGACGAACAATAGTTCTGCATGACAGAGATATGGCTTCTACTTTTGATATAACTTCAGGACACATAACACTGACAGCATCAACCATGCAATCTTTAATAAAGTCTGCTTCTGAAAAAGACTTGTTTTGCTTTGGAATTTTATTTGCCAATAAAAAAATTGCCTTGGTCGCATTTTTTTGTAAAGATGAAGTTTTCTCAAACACAGTTTGCTGTTGCTTCAAAGTTTTTACCAGATCAGTTGCCTTCTTTTGCAGTTCTTGATTTGATAAATTGTGTCCAAAGTTGGCGTGCTTGGTTTGAAAGTGCCGTTTCAAATTGTATTCCTTGAACACAGCAACTGTTTTCTGACAAATCAAACATACAGCTTTAACTCCTACTTCAGTAAAGAACTACCTTTCAGTCCACTCTTTGTTAAACATTCGGCGTTCATCTTCAATATTTCGTTTTTTAGATGGCTTCGAATAACTAATTTGGGGTAAAGTTTGTAAGATAATAGAAGCTAGGCTGAAATAAAATAGCTTACGTCTTAACCCTTTGGCATCTGGCAGGACACTGAAATGATTCAAATGAAAGGCAATAAAATTATTAACGCGGTAATAAAGTAGTTGCCAGATTAGCCATTGAAGACCGTCGGTGAAGACCATGAGTCTCTGTAGCCTTTTGATCGACACTCTCCCACGCATACGCACACCTCCGGGCAGGAAACAAAAGGAGGGCAAAACTATGAGTTCCATTACCCACACACACTGTTTCACCAAAACAGAGAGACAAATATGTTTATAATATTAATATACACACATACAAATAGATTTACACATATATACACGCTGGGTAGCGTCACACCATTTGTGGGAAAAGTGTTAAAGCTCACAATATTATTTGGCGTTGCTTGGTAACTTTCTTTTTCAAATTTACTAACATTTGGCGGGCCGTAGTTTGACCACACCGAGTCTAAACAAAAAGGGTAGTTCGCTCGCTTCATAGTGGTCACGAAAAGAGACATACGTAAATAATGTTGCGGGAAAGACAATGTCGAGAAATAGGTTTGAGTTGCTGTTAGCATTTATACATTTTTGTGACAATACGAAGATAATACAAGGAAATCGTCTTGGAAAAATCAAACCATTAGTTGATATACTGCAAACTAAATTTCAGCGAGTATTTGGCGCAGGCCAAACAATTGTAGTTGATGAAACCCTAATTCCCTGGAGGGGACGTTTAATTTTTAAGCAATACATCACAAATAAAGCGCACAAATATGGTATCAAGCTGTTCAATTTGTGTTCCATGGAAGGATTCACTTACTTAATGAATATTTATAGTGGAGAAGCTAGAAACGAGGGACAGAAAGAAATAGAACTCGCAAAAGAAAGTATTTGAACATTTAGCCAAAAATCTTCTAAATGAAGGCAGGATTCTATTTGTGGACAACTTCTACACGAGCTATGATTTAGCAAGTGATTTCATACGGAAAGGAACTCATGTAGTAGGAACATTGAGAGCTAATAAGAAAGGGATACCAAAAAAACTGATGCAGGCAACATTAAAACGAGGCGAGGTGTCATGTGAAGATGACAGGGGAATAGTGATTTTGAAATGGGAAGACACACGCGAATTAAGGGTGTTATCTACTCTACATTAGACAAAAATGGTAGAGGTTCGCACAAAACTTGCTAAAGATGTTGAAACTTATGTGGGGGAAACCACTAATAATGATGGTGATGAACCATCGACGAGCCAACAATAAAAGAGAAGACGTCTTCGCACCCCGCAGATGAAACCAGCGGCTGTTGTTGCCTATAACAAAGGAAAAGGTTGAATAGACTTCTCCGATCAAATGCCATCATATGCAACAGCCGCAAAGGTGTGAAATGGTACAGAAAATTGGGAATAGAGTTAATATATGGAATGGCAGTTGTAAGTGCCCTGATCATTTATGAACAGATCCAAGAAAAAAAGATGAAAATAAGATGTTTCAAAGAAGCTATCACTGAAAATCTGCTCACGATAAATGAACCGAGTCACAATCCAACACCACAGACAGGTTAAGTTCACACACTTTTGATAAATAAAGATGAAGATGGGAAAATAAAACGGAAAGCCTGCAGAATATGCTATTCAAGGCTATTCAAGCATTAGTAAAGATGGTGGAAGAGCTGTAGCGGAAAAAAAAATTGAAGCTTGTCTCTACTTATTGTTCGGCATGTGAAACTAAGCCATATGTGTGTCTGGAATTTTTTGGAACACATCATAAATAATTTGATTTTTCATGGGCTAAGTACTGTATCTTAAACTTGTTTATGGATTATTTTTTTCTGTTGCTTTGAGCGAAAGCAACAAACTTCAACGTTCCACGATTGCCGCAGGTTTGCTTGCTCGTCAAAAGACTACTCGTGGATATAAGGACAGATTTCTTCACCGCAGCATCACTGGCGACGAAAAGTGGTGTGTTATGACAACTTGAACTATCGAAAACAATGGCTTAACCCCAATAAAAAACCACTTCAGCGATTAAAGCAAGGACTTCATCCACGAAAGGCGATGCTGTGTGTGTGGTGGGATTATGAAGGCATCATTCTTTATGAGCCCCTTGCGAACAACGAGATTGTCAATGCAGAACTCTACGTTCAACAAATGGATCGACTCGCCGAAGCTATTAGTGAAAAACGACCTCATCGACGTTATGGAGTCCTTCTGCAACACGACAATGCTCGTCCTCACATTTCCAATATGACAAAATACGCCATCCAAACGCTTAATTGGGAAATCCTGCCGCATCCTCCATATTCGCCGGACTTGGCTCCATCGGATTTCCATCTATTCCGATCGCTTTCTAACAATTTGCGCGGCGTTTCGTTTAATACTGATGTAGAATTTTATTGCAGAGGCATCGAAAAACTAGTTGAACGTTGGGAAGAAGTAAATAACAACGGAAAATACACTATTGATAAAATTGCATATTGCTATTAATTCAAAATGAAGTTTTTCTAAAATTGTTAATGGTAATGAATAAATTTGATAAAACCGCAAGAACTTATTCTTCAACCCAATAGAACCAGTCCTCGACAACCCTACCTGCATACATATATACGATTACCACTATTAGGCTCCTCAACTAAATTTTTGGCTTGTGGTCTTAAGGACATCTTTTCTTCGCACCCTCTAATGTGGATTCCTTCCGGGGTACACTACGCCCTACTTTAGAGTGGTTCTGAGAGCTGTGGTGGTCGAGTTGCGTTGTTTATAGGGCGTGAAAAAAAGCGTAGAAGATTAGGCAAAAGAGGAAGAAAATTAAGGCTAGACCCTCTCTTTAGTGTATCTAATCCACCCACTGGATACATGAGGAATATTTAATCAATCCAGTGGACGCATATCTTTCTTCTTTTTGGTAATTTCCTTTCTGCATTTCCGATGAAATTTTCATTTTTCTTGATCTCATTTGTCCTTGGCTTTGCCTCCTTTATCACGCGTCTGGCTCATCGTTCAGAGTACGATTCTTGTAGACTGGCTGAAGACTGTTTACAGCTACTACTACTTTTTTTGTATAGCTAGGACAGAGAAGGATCGTTGTGTGACACAGATATCATGTAGGTGGAGAGGAGATGTATGGAAATAAACTTGAAGGGGATAGGGATAGTTAAGAGGTCGGTGGCTAGACACCGATGGATGGTGTGTTGTGCGCGTCTTGTTTGTGGTATTAGCTCTACTAGGCGGTGAAAGATGGGTGTTGGAGGGAGTCACTATGCTCTTCCGAAATGCGTCATTCGCGATGCTGCTGGTTTATGTGTAGATTGACATTAGTTGCGGGTGGTCATTGACTACGGGATGTTGCAGTTCCATCACAGCGTGTTATCTCTCGTGTAGTGTTAGGTATATGGATCCCTGGCAAGTTTCTCCAGTTGTTTTGTTAGTCTTATGTGTGCGTATACGTTAGGTGGTGATAATTATTGTTTTCGTGGAGTGTGGCCATTGGGTTGTACAGAGATAGCGACATCCGTGTCTCAGAGCGGAGTTCTGGATCCGCTAAGCCCTCCTCTTTCATGTGTCGCTCGTGGCAGCGAGTGTTAGTGGGGCGTATGTAAAAAATTGTCTCACAAGTATTTTATATAGATGAAGCTGTAGTTTCTTGCCGGCATGGTGAAATCTGGTCAGCTTATTGTTTGTGTGGTCGGACTTTGCTTGTATTATATGTTAGTGCAAGTGGAATCTTAAGGACTTGTCGTATGTTGCCCCTACGAATGTTCCTTGGGGTGTGTAGGTGAGTCTTGTTGTGTTCTGAAGGTTACGGTATGGTGTGTGAGAAGATTTGTAGATTGTACAATTTGTGATCGCTTCCGCTATAGAGTGTCACATGCGTCTTCTGGGGATTCCTGGCAATGAACCACTTATCTTCGTATTGTGTCATGTCGTCTAGTATTCTTTGTGCATGACATGCAATCTTGTCTGGTCCAGGGTCCGCAGACGAGAATGATCTCGTCATCAGCATAGGACACTCTGTAGGTGTGTCCGCAGTTTTCTGGTTGGCATAGGGTGCCGTTTTTTAAAATAATGTATAGTTTGGGTGCCTTTATACAGCCTTGGGGTACATTTGAGCGTGGTGTGAAAGGAAGTGATGCTGTGTCATTATATTTTAGGTGACACATTCATTCAGGAGGTAGTGGGAGACGACCCTTCTGTTGCAGAGAGGTAGCTCCGTGTTGTTGGTTAGTTTCCAACGGACTCCCTCGTGCCACACTGGGCCGAAGGCTTTCTCCACGCCTTACTAATGGAGAGTGTATTTTGTTTTTCCTGTCGTGATTTTTATATGATGTAATGAACGATGGTCACTGCCGCTTGAGTGGACCGGCCATGCTTGAACCCGTATTGGCAGGAGATAACCCGTGCCTCTCCTCTATGAAGTTCTGGAGAAGACAGTTGACCATACGTTCGAGTATTTTGCCTAGGTGCTCTAACAGAGCGATAGGCTTGTAGTTATTTGGGTTTCGGGTCTTTGTTTTTCTTGGGTAGGAGTATGTTGTATGAGATTTTGAATGTTTTCGGAATTGACCTGAGGCAAGTATAGCGTTGAATAGGTGTGTGAGAGTGGGAATGATGTTTACAGGGAGGTTGTGGATTAGTATGAAGGGTAGGCCTGAAGGGCCAATGGCACGTTTGGGTGTTTGTTTTGATGTAGTGTTTTGTTTCCTTGACGGTGAAGGGAGTGGTTAGTGTGGTTGTGGCATCGAGCTTCTCCATCCGTACCAGGGAATTGGGCCTTAGCTTGTGTGCGTTGGCCTGGCACCATGCCTAGACTTCCTGGAAATGTTCTTGGGCGTGTGGTTTGGGTTAGTTGTGTTTATGCACTATGTCCCAGCGGGACCTAAATGCGTCGAGGATGACTTTAGTTTTTCTTGAGCGTACAGTCGTTTATTTGGAGTGTGATTGGTTTCGGTGGATCTGAACCTAGCATCCGCTTTACGCGCTGCCAGAAAGAGGGTTCAGTGCAGCAAGTGACATCCGCAATGCAGGTGACCTCACGCTACTGGGGGTTCTGCTCTAGCTGCACGCACTATACGATGCGGGCACGTAGAAGTGATATTTTGTTGCCGTGAGCCTCTATTGCAATGGTTATTGTATTGTGTGGAGTCTTTGTTTGTGTATAGAGAATGTGAGATTTTTGTGCGTGTGTAGTTTTTGCGTGGCGTGTGAAGGTTACGTGCTGTGGTTATTGCGTCCATGGTTGTGCACCAGTGTTTGGCGAATTGCTCTGGATTGGTGTTCTCCAAATTGAAGTTGTGTGACGTGTTATCGGTTATATGTCTATTGAACTCATCCCAGTTCGTGTTTTTGAAGTCGAAGAGGGGTGATGTAGGTATGATTAGAGGCGATGAGGAAATGATATTGCAGATGGGTATATGATCAGAAAGTACGCGGGGACCTGCGTGTGAAATCATGGATCGTTGTCATTGCGAAAGACTACATTTGGTTACGTGGTCCCTCCGTGACAGCCATAGAATGTTCGTAAGTCCGGCTCGATCTGCTCACAGCGAAAGCGCCGCAAGGCATCAGTCAAGTACATCCCCACACCATTGGTGGTGTTGGAGAGTAGTGTTGGGTTGGAGGCGTTTAGGTCTCACGCAGAAGATATAGGGAGGTGGTAGTTGGATAGAGACCTTAGTGGGACATCTATATTCACTTATTCTCGCGGTGGTCTGTAATGCGTGGCCACTGGGAGCTTATGTGTACTTTGCAGGCTAGAAGTGAGTCATTTTGTGTACAGATAAAGGAGTGGTGTATTAACCGCTTGACTAGGATTGCTGAACCTATATGCGGTGCACGTGGGGTTAGGTAGGTGTGGTAGTGTGCAATGCGGAATATGTTGTTAAGAGGGTATTGACTGATGGGGTTCAAAAGTATGATGTCTGATCATTGTGTATTTAGTACTTAGTTGGCAACGGTATGATGGATAACATGCCAACTGCGTACGTTTAGTTGTACTACGCTCAGTCGATCTATTGTCGGGGTCGTAGTGCGCGTGAGGCTGAGTTGGCAGCAGTTACTCCCCTCTCCTTGGTTATGTGCCAAGAAGCGTGGGGAGTATTTACCTTCACTTGTGTCTGCTCTGGGTGAGGTTTGTTAGGAATGGGGTGAGTGTGTGCTGTGCTATTGGGTTTGGGGGCCGTAGTAGGAGACGGAATCTAATTCCGTCTTATTCTTGTATATATATATATATATATATGTATATATATATATATATATATATATATATATATATATATATATATATATATATATATATATATATGTGTATATTTATTTATTGTGTACCTTTTATCTAGTGTATATTAAACACAGATGCAGCTAACTATTCAAATCCCACTCTTAGAACAATAACCTTTGTTGCCTTGCTTAGCCAACCTTAGAGCCTGTGTGCGTATATTCCCGTACACTTGGCCATACTTCGACATACAAACCCTCATCGTGGGTAGCAGTTGGAGAAAGAATAGCCGACCAAAACTGTTATCAACCTTTCCTCCGAAGTTTTGAATGAAAATACTATTATAGCCTTAGGATATGGTCTGAATTTATCTATCCGATCCCACTCCTCTATTGTTTCTATTACTAAAAGTTTGGCCAATTTGGATAAATTCGGTGATATCCCCAGTGATTCAATTTCTATTATGAAAGGTTGTGTTTATCAATGTCTGGCTAAGCCTGTCCACCTTAATTACCCCCTTCGTTTTCGTCATACTTTATCGACTCTTCGTACAAATCCGTCCCTTCATATTATTAAGACCGATAAGTCTGGAACTGTTGTGATTATGGATAAAAATTCATATATTACTCAAATGAAAGATTTATTAAGTGATCAAGCTACTTACCTGTCAGCAGTGGTGGGCGTGATAACGAAAAAATGTATCACGATTAGCGATAAATCGATAACGATAATCTTATAGGCGATAACCGATAATCGATAACTGGCGATAAATTTATCGCCTGTTAAGGTGATAAAATATAAATCGATAAATCCAAAATTCCGATACTGCAGGCACAGTCTCTTGCGACGCCATCACTAATTCAATACTATAAAATAGCAAAGCACTGCAGTACTAAATTACAATAAAAATAGGATCAGTTTAGAATAGGGGCGTAACTTCATAAGTCTTCAAAACGTTAATAAACGAATATTAAAGAATAGCACCGAATAGTACATGCATTTATATACACGTGCACAAAAAATTAGAACGGAAGAAGCACGGAAACATAGGGAAAAAATCATCAAAGAACGCGCAAAACTGGTAGCGCACAGGAGCAACACCTCGTAACCTCTCGTCTGACAGCTGGTGAGAGAGTGAAGCTGAACGAACGTTTTGAGAAGACGTCAAGACCGGCCCCCCGCACTCCATTCAGTATACGTTCAGTTCCCAGCTCGGACCTATCTATTTCTGCCACCAAGGCACGCGCGGCTCGCCCCTGTGCTAAACTGGAACCGAAAACAGAAATTATCGATTATCACTAGTTTGGAACCAAAAGTATCGGCGATACACATGAATCGATAACGCGGAAAAAAATATCCGATAACCCGATATCGTTATCGCGATAAATTATCGTGATAACGCCCGCCTATGCCTCCCAGTATTGAAAGATCCCACACTATAAGTTAATAGTGATTTCCATAAAAATGTACGGCTATTATTTAAAAACTTTCCTGAATTAGTTTCAAAATTCAAGTCGAGTAACGCCACCCTTCCTTATTTGTATGGACTTGTAAAAACGCACAAACCAAACTCCCCTTTACACCATATTATAAGTTCGGTTGGTTCTGTTTCTTATGTTCTCTCTAAATGGCTTACTTCCTTTCTTACACCTCTGGTTGGGACCATTTCTCATTCACATGTTACCAATATCTACGACCTTATTTCTAAACTCAATGCCATTCAGTATTCAAATATTTTTCCCCTTGTTAGTTTCAAAGTCTGCTCATTATTTCCCAAGGTTCCAGTTAAAGATCTTTTCAATTTCCCTAATGATAAATTGCAAAATATTGTTCTTCCCGTACCTGCTACTATTTTTATGAAACTTATTTCACTTTGTACCCAAAATTGTAAGTTTTCGTTCGATGGCAAATATTTTCTTCATAAGTTTGGATTAGCCACCTGTCCTCTCTAACTTATATATGGAGTTCTTTGAAACAAGACTCCTCTCTACTATCCTTGACTTTCCTATTGTTTGGTACAAGTATATTGATGATGTCATTTGCCTGTCGCCCAATTCTAAAGATGTTAATAGCTTTCTTACCAAACTTAATTCACTCGTCTCTTCCATTAAATAATAATAGAATCTTTGCCTTTCTCGATCTTCTTATTCATAGAACACCGACTGGTTTTAAATAATTCATCTATCGCAAACCTAGTAATTCAAACTCTTATATTTATTTTTACTCTCCGGGCTTTACGAGTTGTTAGTCCTCAATATATGGATTCTGAATTTTCCAATATCTTTGAAATTGGCCATAAACTTTGTTACACTTATACCTTTCTCCTAAACTGTCTTTTCTAGGCAAAAAAAGACGTTCTATAATACAGCTCCTGCTATCCCTTTTAATGTTAAAAACATTTTGGTTTTACTCTTCTCTGTTTGTTCCATTGACCTTCCCCGTCTTTTAAAAA
The DNA here is from genome assembly GCA_963969495.1 of Ceratothoa steindachneri. Taxonomy (NCBI): domain Eukaryota; kingdom Metazoa; phylum Arthropoda; class Malacostraca; order Isopoda; family Cymothoidae; genus Ceratothoa; species Ceratothoa steindachneri. Next base: position 157,875,526 of record OZ018324.1, on the reverse strand, counting down.
ACTTTAACATTTCAGTTGCCTTCAAATACGAGTCAACTATAAAAAAAACATTCTAGTTCACAATAATTGTAAAATATTGGGGGAGTCTATTCGGTCAAAGTAAATTTTTTGGACAGACAGGAAAGCAATTATCTGTCCGTATTAATCAGCATAAATAGAATGTTAGGAGAGCTGTAAATAATAGTGCGTGTTTTGTGCATATGTCCTACAATAACCACTTACTTAATTGGAATTCAGCAAAATTTATTTTTCGCTCAAATGACTCAATTAAAAGAAACCTTGTTAGATGTTCATGTATAAGCCAATTTAATAACTTTAACATTTCCCCTGGCCTTTTTAAAATTGACGTTGTTATGAAAAAAATCATTCTTAAAGAGATTAGCTTTGATTTATATTCCTACTTTTTGGGGGCAATTTTCCTTTTTATGGGAACCCGATGTGTCAATTTAATTATTTCATTGATTTTGTATTTACATTATTTTATTTCTCTTCCTCTCTCCTTGTCCCTCTCCCTTTCATTTCAATTTACTTCTCGTAGCTCTCCTAATCTCCCTCTTAGACTATCGCTTTATCCGTTAATCGTTTTAACCCTTTTGGCTCTGTTCTTGACTCTTTCTTGCCTCTCGGTTTGACTTTGCTACCTGTTATAACTAAATCTTAATGTGAATTTACCCCTCCCTCTCCTACTTCCTAATTGGTGATTTCTTGTCTTAGAGGTGGTCCTTCATCTTTTACTAGCTTCTATATACCCTTATTATATTATTTTCTCTCGTAGTTATCCTTGAGAATTAACTGAATAAAGTTCGAAAGTACTTGGAAGCACCTTTTCATTTTTCCTCCAGAACATTGTATTCACATATATATATATATATATATATATATATATATATATATATATATATATATATATATATATATATATATATATATATATATATATATATATATATATATATATATATTGTTGGGCACCCTCGCGCAACTTTTTGCGATCGCAACTATTTTTGGATGTGTTTGCGATTCCGCCACAATTATGTTGAATGAGTTTGCGAATTGGATTGCGACGCAATTATTTTAAGCAATATACACAGCGAGTGGAAACCGCAACTTGGGAAAATCTAGAAAAAAAACTTATTTAATTTCATTATGGTTTGAACTTGTTTCAAACGCGTTACAAGTTGATACATGCTGTTGCGGGTGAGACCCGCTCCCGTTGCGTGCACAGTGTCAGTCTCACTGTAACTATTCCCGGAATAAGTTGTGTGTGTTTTATCTGCTTGTCCAGTTTGCTCGTAAAGACTTTGTACTGTTGATAAGTAATTACTAAAATGGATCGTTTAGTGACGAAAACGCCAGGTGGTAAAACTATCTCCAGTGCAACACCCACTACTTGTTCAACTGCAGGTGATATTTTCTTAAATCCGGTAGATAGCGCTACTGTTAGCAGCACTGTGAGTGCTGGAAGTGACACGTTAGCAAGTCGCTCATCACAAAACCCCTGGGCCTTACCGACAAGCATTTTTTGAGTTTCTGAGTTCAAGCAAGGATGGTGACCGTATGGTATTCAAATGTCTTAAGTGTTTGCCGAAGTCTAAATGTTACAAGGCTCAGAAAAAGTCCCTCTACAGTTTGCGTTCACATATTGCAAGCATAAGTGGAGAGGTAAGAAACTTAGTCTTAGATATCATACGTTGTTATTAGTAACAATTTAATTTACTATTCATCAGTCATCATATAGGCATGTATTCTATAGTATTTACTATTTATTAAATATAAAATAATAAATACTAACTGTGTGTAACGGTCTAATTAATTTCAATCGCGTCGGAATACCCAATGCGTGAGATCACGATCATATTCACAAGTTACCGATTGGGACGTGAAACCGAGTCTTTTTAGTTTTAAAGAAAACGATGTGTATTATTAGTGAGGCAAAACGATTAGAAAAGCAAAACGTTAATGACAGCTCGGGATTTTATTTTTTTTTAAAGAGCTCATCTGGCGACTGCCGACTTGGGCATTAGTCGCCGTATTTGACAGCTCGGGAAAGAATGACATCGTGATAGGGGACGAACAGCGACACATGGTAGGCTGTATATCACGACCTATCACAGAGGCATTACACTATCAGTGACACTCAATTTGGAGGGATGGAGATTGCCACCAAAATTTATAGACGGAGTTAAACACTTCTAATAGTTTTAAATTTAATAATTTCCTGAATATTAAAATTTTACAGGAACAAATTTTTTTCCTTATTAACATTATACGAGGAGCGGTCAATAAGTTTTGCAATTCAGATATAAGGAAACGAGATATGAGGAAAAGTGTTTTATTATTTTTCAATATAACTACCCTCGACTTCAATGCACTTGCGCCACTTGTCCCTGAGGCTTCGAATTCCCGACAACCAGAAATCTCCCGACTGTTGTTCAATCCACTCCTGGACATCTTCATTGTCCCTAAACCGGCGTCCACGCAGTGCAGCCTTGAGCTGGCGGAATAAAAAGTAGTCGCTAGGGGCCAGATCTGGACTGTAGGGGGGGATAGTTGAGCTCCTCGAATCAGCACTTGCGCAGGGCAGCTTGTGCAACTCTGGCCTTGTGGACTTTGACGACGTTGAAGTCGATCATGGGGCGTGAGGTTTGTATGGACTCAACAGGCAGAGACCTTGGTCATGGCCAAATTGTTGTGGATGATGTTGATAACACTTATTCCAAGTTCTCGCTCAATTTCTTCGACCTTCACGCGTTGATTTTCGAGGATGATCCTCTCCACACGGGCCACATTGTCCTCGTTGGTCACGTATGACGGGCTTGTTGGACGGGGGTCATCTTCAAGGGACTCACGACCATGGCGGAACTCCCTATTCTAGCGAGCAATGGTTGCATAGGAAGGGGCGGTGTTGGTGTACACTGCAACTATGCGTTCATGGATCTCTTTTGCATTCTTGCCTTCCTTTGTCAAAAATTTCATCACTGCGCGTTGCTCAACCTTCTCCATTGTTGAAAAATTTGCGACTGACGATCTGCGATCAGCTACTGCTCCTTAAATAGACGAGGCAGGAGCGTGCGGCTGCAGGTCCTGACTTGTCATAACTTGTCCTAACACCCCCATAAACAGCCATCCCCCTTCCTCTGTTTTGCCCTACCGATTCGCAAAACTTATTTGGTAACATACCATTATAAATAAATAAAACATTTAGTAAATTGAATGTTTTTTCATCTTCTAATTATTTTTTCAGGTTTATTTATTCACTATTCTTATGTTTCATGAAACACAATACGGCAATTCCATCAAGTGCGTCAGTCGAGAGATTCTTTTCGTTATGAAAAGATATTCTATGTACAACCAAAATGTGCTCTTCTCTCCGACAAACATTTTGAAATGTTTACATTCCTCAAATGAAATAGTTTCAAATAAAACGTATTCCAATATTAAAACATCTTCCTAAATCTTCAATAAATATATTTATCGAGTAAATATTAGTTCCTGTTTTATTTCATATATTTAATGTACAATAGTCGTGGTTGCGATCGCAACTTGTGTTCGTCCGCAATTGTGTTTGCGGTTGCATTCGCAATCATTTTCAATGACTTGCGAGTGCGCCGCAATTATTTTGGGGTTGCGTGCCCAATAATATATATATATATATATATATATATATATATATATATATATATATATATATATATATATATATATATATAGAGAGAGAGAGAGAGAGAGAGAGAGAGAGAGAGAGAGAGAGAATGTGTGTTACAAGGAAGGAAGGAATAGTAGTACCTCAGAAGACTATATTATCCATACCGAGGAGGTAAAGTTTTTGAAGAACTTATCTCTGCTTGAGTTAAGCTAGCTAAGCTGGGGGACTTTTAGTCCGGTAGGGTCCCGCATGCCATTAAGGTAGCTTTAGTAGGATCCAGACTAAAGGTTGTCAAACTTCTCTACCACTTCTTTGATGCGTCTCCTTGCATCCCCCTACCAATCTCTTCGATTCTGTTAGTACTAAGTTTCACCAACTCTCTTCAGCTGTCAAAAGAAAACAAAAAACCCAACAACACAAACCTTCATCTCTACTACACATAAGTTGTTTATTAATTAGGGCCTCACCAGCTTCCCTATGCCGCGTGAGAAGAGAGGCTTTGGAACCTCTTTAAATAACGCCTTGGAGCACTCATAGGTTGCAAGAGACTGAGATTGAAGGGATCTCAGGCGTTTGGGGTACGATTAATGGAGAAATGCTAGGTACCCCTTAGAAGCTTTCTCTTAACGTGTAATAGCCTGATCAGCTCCCTGTGACGGCTACTTGGTGAACAAAGGCTTAACTGCTCTTTGGTGAGAGAGCTTTTTTTGCCTTGCCAGTTGCCAGATCAGCTAAAGATCTAGTGGGCGCTTAGCTTTACTATTTGCCTTAAGTCTGGCCGTTTTTAATTGATTAGTAGGGCTTAGTATGAAGACAGTTACACCTCAAGCACCCCTGTCGAAAAACAGAGAACCAGTTCACTGGGGCTCTCGCGCTGCTCAGTTGGGAGCTGCGGCACGATTGGGGACGTCCGGCCCAGGGGAGACCTTAGGGTTGGTGTGCTTGGTCAAAGGGTTTCTGTTCACCAAACGACTGAAAACCTCCTGAAAATAGGCGGATGTGATTAGTACGAGAGAAAATCACACGCAAAAAAAACACCTTTTTTAATGCGTATGGTCCGAGAGTTTAAGATGGCGAAGAAGAATGGTCCTCCGTTCCGCAAGTTAACCTTCAAAATATGCAAAGTTTACAAATGGAGTGAAGACTTCGGGGGCAAGAGTTGCAAGGAGCTCACAGATGCCGTCAGTGTCTGTGACTTCTGCGAACTCGAGAAGCGCCTGGGCGAGAGCATCGCTCAACTGAGAGGGGAGAACTCCCTCCTCAAAAGGGAGGTTCAACTCTTAAAAACAGAGAGGTGCAGATGCTCAGGCGAGAAGGCTTCCGACGTCCAAGAGCAGGATTCTTCTGCTGCAGGACTGGCTCAACGAGCCCAAAAGAAGAAAAGAAAGAAGAGAAAGTAGAAAGAGAAGAAGAGAAAGTAGAAAGAGAAGAAGAGAAAGTAGAAAGAGAAGAAGAGAAAGTAGAAAGAGAAGAAAAAAAAGGGGAAACAGACGACGAGAAAGTAGAAGCAGAAGAAGAGAAACGATAAACAGAAGAAGAGAAAACAAAGGAAGACAAGAAAAAGAAGAAGAAAAAAATGTAGAGATAAAAGAGGAAAGTGGGAAGTCGCTTCCGAAAGGGAAGACTAAGTCGTCTGCAGACAAATGTGCAAGGGTCACCCTTATTAGTGATTCTCAAGCACGGGGTTTGCAGCCCCTGCTAGCGGCCCGCCTTCTCACTAGTGTGAAGGTAAGCTGCCTGCCAGGATGGGGTAACCACCACATCAGAGTAGAGGCGGAGAAATCACAGATTTCTGAGAGCTCAGTCGTTGCTCTGATGGTTAGTGACAACGACCTCTACCTGAGAGGAGGTAGGGTAGGCCCTACGGATAAAATCCTCCACACGGTCATGGGTGCCGTGGACGACTGTGGGCTGAAAACCCGCATGCGTGTTGTAGTGGGGGTGCTCCCAAGGAGAGGTCGAACACGGACCGCTCACTCGAAGAACGTCTCTTTGAACCGGCGCCTGGCAGATTTGTGTACGGCAGAGGGGGTCTTTTTTAGGGACCCGTACTGCACCTTTTATAGGAGAAATGATCTCTAACAAAGGGATGGGGTACATCTTTTTTTTAAAGGAAAGGCAATTTCTATCGAACATGATCCAGGATGTCGCACAGAAGACCCAAAGGAGTATTGTGCCAGAATGAGGGTAGACGTACGCTAATACGCCCGTATCATCCTGAAACGACCTTCTCAGAGGTCGCAAAGAGGGGTGACTCCTCGCCAACAAATAAGCCAGGAAACGGAAAAGCGTAGGGAGTCCTACACTCGGGGACTCCCTCAAAGTTCTTTTGTTTAATGTGAGGTTGATCAGGAAAAAGTTTCTTCAACTTCGTGGCCTCGTAGCGACGGAAGAACCTGGAATGGTAGCCATAACAGAGTCGTGGGTAAAAACCTCAAGCCGAGATTTTGAAGGTGAATTCACGTTTCCCGGTTACCAGCTCTTCCTAGATGATAGGCCAGACAGAGTGGGTGGCGGTGTGGTGTTGTATGTCAAGAATACTCTCAACTCGACGGAATGCAACATCGTATCCGACCATGAACTACTAGGTGTTGACCTAGAGATAGGTTCTGTCAGATACAGGACCCTGGTGCTTTACAGACCCCCTGCCTAACTCTTAGAACGGGACAGGAGTCTGTACCAGCTGTTGGGCGAACTTGTAGAAGATAGAGTGCGTATCACCATGGGTGACTTTAATACCCATGTTGACTGGGAAACCAGAGAACCCTGTGGTGAGAACGCACTACTCCTGGAGTTCGCGAATAACGAGTTCCTGACTCAATGGGTGAGAGAACCAACGAGAGGAGACAATATCCTCGACTTGGTTTTCGTCTCTGAAGATGACATCGTTGAGGACCTCTCTGTTGGCAGAGAGCTCGGTGGCAGTGACCACCGACTAATTAGATTTGTAGTCAAAGTCCCCAAGGCAGGGTCTGAAACTAGTAAATCGAGGAAACTTGATTTAAGAAGAGCAGACTTTGCAGGTTTTCGTGCTGGACTGACTGACGCGAGGCTAGTAGTGTGAGAGGCTGTTGAAGACTCGTGGAACAGTTTCAAAACCACATTCATGAGTCTTCAATCGCGTTTCATCCCTCTGAAACGCCCCCGTCGGTGTTCTGTTCAACCAAAGTGGTTTAATCGAGAAATTGGCCAACTGCTTAGGAAGAATAGAAATATGTACCAGCAATCGAAGATCTCGGGTGACTTTGACCAACACCGGAGGCTAGCCAGGAGGGTGAAGTCCAGCATAAGGGTGGCTAAGCGGTCTGGGGAACTCCGAGTGGCGAGACTTTGTAAAGAGAATCCTAAGGAGTTCTTTGGATATGTAAACAGCCGTAAACCAATCCGTCGAACGATTGGCCCTTTGAGGAATGAGGAGGGGACATTAAAGCACTCAGATGCAGAAAAGTGCGAGCACTGGGCATAGAAGAAAAAGTAGCAGGCTAGATAGAAAACTGGCTAAGTGGCAGACGGCAACGGGTGGTGCTGAATGGACAGGCTTCTGAGTGGGTGCCCGTTACTAGCGGGGTGCCTCAAGGTTTTGTCCTGGGACCACTACTATTTATCATCTACGTCAACGACATGTACGGTGACATGGTTGCCAAGATTTCTAAATTTGCTGACGATACCAACTTGGTATGAACGTTACAAAGGATGGAAATACTACCCGCCTTCAAGATGATCTTCAGAAAATTGGAGAGTGGTTGGATACGTGGCAAATGCCTGTCAACGTAAGCAAATGCAAAATGATGCATATCGGCCACCGAAATCCCCAATCACACTATATCCTTAAGGGCACTGCTCTTGAATCCACCAACACTGAGAAGGACTTGGGTGTAACTATCACCAGTGACCTCAAGTTCTCGAAACAGTGTATTGAAGTGGAGAAGAGAGCCCAAAGGATGTTATGGTATATAAAGCGACAGTTTGGATATTGGAACAAGGAGATAGTACTCTGTCTATAAAACTCTCTCGTCCGACCGCACCTGGAGTATGCCGTACAATTCTGGAGTCCTTGATTTCGTAAGGACATTGCGAGATTGGAACGCGTGCAAGCCAGGGCAACCAAACTTATTCCCTCTATCAGACATAAAAGTTATGAAGATAGATTAAGGGAATTAGATCTGTTCTCGTTGGAAACCCGTAGACTACGTGGTCATCTCATCGAAGTTTTCAAAATACTTCGAGGGTTCGACAATGTTGACTACAGGAATATTTTCAGCCTTAATGAGAGCAGAACAAGATATCACGGCTTCAAACTTTAGCTGAAGTGTTACAACCGCGATCTGTGTGGAAAATATTTCACGTACAGTATTTGCGGTAGCTGGAACGCACTTCCAATGGAGGTTTTCAACAGTAATTCTGTTGACCAGTTCAAGACAAGAGTAGACAAAATCTTGAAAAGTGGCCGTTTAGGGATGACGTAAGGCAATTGAGCGGAGATGTGCCCGCTCGACAGCTAGTCCAAAGGTACCCTCATTGAATGGACCGTAAGGTGTTCTAGGATACTTATTTTCCTTGTTACTCCCTGTTTCTCTCCCACCCGAATCATTCGGGCATGGGAAATTGGAAAAGACACCTGGAGGGAGAGAGAGAAAGAGAGAGAGGGAGGGAGAGGGAGAGAATCGTCTTCTATTTGCCTCGGGATACTATCTGCATTCAAGTGCTTGACGAAGTAAACATGATTCCTGATAAAGGCAAACCGTCTAGATTGTGAATGTGGGAGCTGCTTCCCGACTTTCTCTCATATCACTTAAAACGCCACAATACTAATGCCATACACAAACTGCTTTATCGCGATAATATGCACATAAGAGATTGCATAGACTCCTGCAATTGCGAATATTGCAGTCACTGCAATTTTTATTTACCCAATGTCTCTGCCCGTGACATACAATAGGGTATCGCATCACATAGGGGGAACAATTCTTCTTCTCATTCGCTCACGCTGAGGAGGGACTTAAAATCACTCAAGTTAATCAGTTCACCTTGTCAAGCATTCCTCGGGGGATATATGGATACACAGCCAATCACAATCTCGCGCTCTCTCTGTACCATTCTTGTCATTCATGATCTTAATAAACTTATTGCCCTCCATTAACAAGGAAGGACTTAAAATCATCTAAGTCTACTCAATTTAATTCATCAATCATCCCTTAGTCGAAGATAGTCAGAATTATTAATTAAATCCTATTACAAATTACCTCTAATTCAACTTGCGTTTCAAGAAAGGAAATTTGAGTTAGCTAGCTGAATTAACCTAAATAATTCTTGCTGAACAAGATAAAATCCAAGACTTGATCTGTATAGGAGTTGGGAAAGCAATTTCAAGTGGTGAAGTCTCTTACGATCATCTAGCTATGAATTGGGATGACTCTAAAGCACTTACAGTGGTGACCACCCGGCAATGACTCCTCATCTTGAAAGGTTGATGAAGAGCTTAGTTAGCTACAACATTTCCTTATTAACCGCTTAATTATGATTGCGCAATTGCAAATAATTCTAGAAACTAGGCCGAGCTAAAATGGATAAAAGTAAATTTCTCATTCTCTTAGAAGCAAGGATAACAATTAAAATAGCTGATTGATAGATAATTTTTCACTTGTCTTAAAAAGGCTGGCTTATGCGTTATCTTCTTGTGAGAAGAGCTCCTTCCTAGAGCTTAATGAAGAGCTACAACATTGCCTTCTTAACCGCATACTTATGAATGCGTAATTGCAAATAATTCTCGATATATATATATATATATATATATATATATATATATATATATATATATATATATATATATATATATATATATATATATATATATATATATTATAGCATGTTTTATTAAAAGCGACAGCTAGTTTCGAATTAATAATTCCTTTTTCAATCTTCTCGATTTGTCTTATATTCGCCTTTTCTTCATTTTTTAACCTGTGGATAAGCGTATCGAAGTTCATCGGTACCCCACCGACGATATTAAGAAGAAGGTAAGCCAAATCATTGAACGGATCAACAAACAACCCGCAAAATAACAAGCATCAGTCCCCGATGAACTTCGATACGCTTATCCACAGGTTAAACAATGAAGAAAAGGCGAATATAAGACAAATCGAGAAGATTGAAAAAGAATTATTAATTCGAAACTAACGGTCGCTTTTGATAAAACATGCTATAATGAAAATATACTGCCCAAATTCACACGTATATATATATATATATATATATATATATATATATATATATATATATATATATATATATATATATATATATATATATATATATATATATATATATATATATTATAAAAGAGAACCCGTTCCCTCTCCTACTAAACAAACCAAACGCTTGTCTCTCACTGGATGAAAAAAAATTACACTCGTTATTTAAAACGCTTCTGGAATCAACTTTTTGTGAGGTGGAGGATGGTAGCTCAGTCGATGAGTGTCGTGGTTCATATAGCCAAGATAGCTTGATGACACAGGTTCTTATCCAACTCTTTTTTTATTTTTACTTTCAGTTAGAAGTAAAAATATGTATCCTATTTTCTCCATTTTTAATAAAACCATTTTCTTTCTTAAGCTTTTAATAGTTCACAAAATATATTCCAAAGAATTTAATTACCAGTTTGTGATACCAGTTTTCCTTTTCTATAGCTACTAACTCCTTCCATTATATATCACGTGCCATTTGATTTTCCAGTTTATTAGAAACAAAATCCCGTGCCTTCACATACTAAAAAACGTTTTCTTCTCACTAGATAAGTAACAAGGTCTGCTGACCAAAAAGTCGCGTGCTGTCAATTATTCTGATTTATGACCTTACAACCTTAATAATTCCCGGAATAACCTTGGGAGGACCTTGATAATTTTATCATTCGAAAGAGAATGTAAACAATTTAAGGGTTTCAAATTTCGTTAGAATCGGCTTAATAGTTATGATGTTATTGCCAAAACAAAATAACTCCCGGGCTAACCTTGGGAGGACTTTGGCAATTATATTATTTGAAAGAGAATGTAAAACAATATAAGATTTTCAAATTTCGTTAGAATCAGCTGAATAGTTATGATGTTATCACCCCCCCCCCAAAAAAAAATAATTCCCGGGTTGCTTTTTAATGGAATTTGAATATGTGGTTGGTACTTTTAATGTCACTTCGTAAATTCAATCCTTTCCATCTTGAGCATCAGCTATTTGTTCTTCGTTTTTTTTCGGGAGAGAAAATTATGACATTGAAACATTGGCCTACTTATAGCAAGCAATTCTTCTTCCTTCACCTTCCTGTCGCTTTTACTTATTGACTTGTCTATTTGACTCAAGTTAATTTTGAAAGCAAACCTGATGTAGAATCAAGTAGAATTAAAATTATATTAAAATAAAAAAAATAGCTTTATAATTCATAGGTAGGGCTGCAAATTTTGAGCATCCCTCATTTATGTAATTAAAACGTTGAAAAGATTGACACGCACTAATAGCACAGTATTCCATAGTATAGTATAATATACCATAGCAGATTAGAGCATAGTATATTATAGAATATTATTACATATCATAGTATAGCATAGTACAACATTGCATAATATAGCACAGCATAGTATAACATAACATAGTACAGGGTGTTTCAGAGGCTCCGTTCAGGACACCGGACGGTAATCTATACACGCAAGGGGATGGATAGGCTATGGGGTCATCCTTAGGGCCGACGTTCGCCAACTATTATATGGGTCAACTTGAAGAGAGATTATTGGACATCATGGAAAATAAGCCACACACATATTGCCGATATGTAGACGACATCTGCATCAACCTCCAAAACGAAGATGATCTGATAAACATCAAGCAGCAATTTGAGAACTTCGTGTTAAAATTCACTTATGAATTGAGCACGGGCAATAAACTCCCTTTCTTTGACGTTGGGGTTCAAAACATCAATGGTAGCTACATCACTAAAGTACATAGAAAAAGTACAGGCATGGGAAGATGCCTCAATGTGAAGAGTGAATGCCTAGAAAGGTCTAAAATAAGAGTAATCAGCTTATACATCTGCCGAGCACATAAATGCTGCTCTACGTGGGAACTTTTCCACCAAGAGATAGCACGAATAAAACAAACACTCGTGAACAACGGTTTCTCAAAAAGCTGATTGCCAAACAACTCCAATCATTTTAAAATAATCATTGCAAAGATACAGATAAAAGCGAAAGTAATCAGGGAGAAGTTAACAACATCAAAGTGTATTACAGAAATCAGATGTCCACGGCCTATAAAATAGATGAAATAAACATCAAGGAGATTATTAACCGTAACATCAAGGTTAAAAATCAAATGGATAAAATTCAACTAATCATATATTATAAAACAACAAAAGTAAGCAATCTCTTGATGAAGAACAACAGCTGCCTAAAATCCTCGAATCTCAAGTCAACCAACATAGTTTACGAGTTCATCTGCCCCAATAAAGACTGTAAGCTTTATAACAACTCAAAATATTTTGGCATGACAACACTACACTTTCGAGACGTTTAACCATGCATCTGCAAAGCGGAAGGCCTAGAAATCATGTGGAGAGTATACATAACATTAACCTAACGAGTGATATGCTAATTGACAACACCGTTATTAAAAGAAAATATGTTAATAAAGCTAGGCTGAACATCTTAGAAGCCATACTAATAGACGAAGATAAGCCCTCATCAACAGCCAAGCGACAAGCTTGAATCGAACATTAAAATTATTTTAAAATTATACTCACCGGACTCGCCCGTTTCCTCTAACGTTACTCTCAACTTAGGCGGAATAAATACCTCTTAAAAATCGTTTTTTCATTATGTCAGGTCCTCACTCTACTCATTACATCGGTAAAGGAGGCAAGAACATATCAAAACGGTCCGAAGATGATCGAATAAGATCGAAATCTCAGCAATTTAGTTTGTTTTTTACCAAACACATTCATTTAAAAGTGATGAATACAGGACAAGTGATCCACCATCCACAATATGGAATAAAGAAGATAGTTAGAAGAAGAGAAAGTTGCCAAAGGAAATTAATTAAGGCGAAAGACAGAATGGACTTCAACAAAATTTGCATTCAAGAAAGACTGCTATCCAACTACACTAATATATATATATATATATATATATATATATATATATATATATATATATATATATATATATATATATATATATATATATATATATATATATATAATGAAAAGATGAATCTAAGCACTTTCGAACTATATTTGCAAGTTCATTTTCAAGGAATAGCATGAAAATGGAGAAGACAACCTTACATAGGGTACAAAGATACGAAGGGAAGGCCCATCACATAGTACAAACCAATAGAAAAAAAAAAACAGAAAAATACCAGGAAAAAGAACAATAGGCCACTAATAACAGACATATGCATCCCTAAAACGATATACACACAACAACGCCATGTATATGAATGGAATAAGGTGGGTGAAAATTTTTTTAAAGGATTATCATTAGAGCGAAAACATTTAGGGCTAAGAGTTAATCCACAGTCCCAACAAAGACACTTGGTAGGGAAGGCAATGTGAATGATATTACACTAATAGAGAGTGATAACAGGCTGCATTATGAAGTTATTTCATTTAGTACAAGTTTTTATTTAAACAGGGTCTAGTTTAAATAAGATATGGGAAATATTTATATTGGGTAAGATGCCAATTAAGGAACACTCGAAAATATTTCTTTTTGTAAAATCAGCGGAATGATAAAGGAATTTTGCAGAATTCCAGTCAATTGGGTGGTTATTTTTGGATAAATGTAAAAATAAATCGCTGTTTATTTCACCTCTTCTAATATTATACTTATGCTGGTAAATTCTAGTAGATAAAGATTTACTAGTTTGCCCAAAGTAAGGTAAATTGCAAATAAATTATTCTATAGAATATGCTCCACCTTTTTTCCTTGTATTATTGTGGACTAACATTTTATATAAAGTGGATTCATATCTAAAATTAACAGAGATATTAAGTTGCTTAAAAATACGGGTGAGACAAAAAAAAAATTAAAAGTACGGCAAGATAAGACAATTTTTGTAATTGAAAACCGTTGGGTTATCAGTTCTATAAAAAGTTATCTTCGCAAAGTTTAATGAAGTATGCAAAAATTGACGAGGGTAACAAAGTTTTTTTACCTATTTCAAAGATATTGGAAAATTCCTTATCCAATAATTCTGGACTAACAAGGCGTAATACACGCAGAAACATAGAAGTGATTACAGGCCGTTTAATTTTCAAACTATGATAAGAATAAAAGTGAATATATGAACTGGAGTTGGACGGTTTGCAATAAACAGAGAATTTAAAACCTGACGGCGTCCTATGTATTAAAAGGTCAAGAAAAGGAAGAGTCCCATTTTCCTCAATTTCAAGGGTAAATTTAATAGAAGGGACTAGAGAATTAAGATTATATAGAAAATTGTGAATATCTTTTGAGGAAGGCCAAAGGCATATAATATCATCAATGTAACGGTAACATACAATAGGAAAATAATTATATCGGGAAATCTTTTTAAAAAGGATCGAATGTTTTTTTAGGAAATTCACTATTAGTTGTTAAT